>VDFB02106088.1:0-42665 GCA_007258455.2 Sequoia sempervirens
CAATTATTTTTATTGTTGCAACATAATTGTGGATGGAATGAGGTTTAGCCTATTTCAACTCATCAGTTAGACTATTCCATCTTTGTGATAAACATCTTCTCATAGTTTCCTCCTTTGATGTTGTCTTTACCTCATACTCACCATAAACTGCCTCAATCCAAGGCATAATCCTATTGCCATAACTTGGTCTGAGAAGCATTTGGTGCCATTCTCTATAAATATCCCTTGGGTTGCTTGATTTAGCTCTAACAGGCAAAGGGATATCAAACTCTAGTTGCTTATAAGTCCCATGTTGTTGTCCCCAACTAATCTCATTTTTTACCCAAGACATAAATGCTCTCAATTGAACATCCCCAACATACAACAACTAATTCCAATCATGATATTTTGTTACAACATAATTATGCAAATAAAATTCACATAGAAAATTTTTCATTTTAGGTGAGGCAATCCTATAAGCATTGAAGAATTCAATGTGGGTGTCAATAGAAGGATTCAAACCTGAGGCAATCCTTGATGGATTAAAGAGATTTCTCTTTTAGAAACCGATCATAGACCCTTGGGGGTCCTGCATTCCAAAATCTGTGGTGTCAAAGCTGCCGTGATATCCCGCCCTTTAGCTAGAGGTGGTAATTTTTAATATTTTTTATCTCGATCACTCTTTCATCCTCTTTTGGTACAAACTTCTTCAATTTCCATTTTTCCTTTTTCCATTCTTCCTCTCTTCTTTGTATTTCCCCCCTTAAATTCAAAATTGTTGTATGTAATGTAAAATTAGGAGGATTATGGATTCCTACTAGTATTTTTGGTGGTGGCTCCTCATATGGCACAATTTACATGGAGGCTATCTAGTTATCTCTGGCTACAGGGGTACTGATTCTTCTTCTACTTGTTGTTCTAGGGACTCTCATTCTTGTTCTTGTTGTGGCTATAAGGGTATTGATTCTTCTTCTACTTGTTTTTGTAGGTACTCTCATTCTTGTTCTTGTTCTGGCTACATGAACTCCTGCTCTGGTTCTGGTTGTTGCTATAGGACTTCTTGCTCATGCTGCAGGAAGTCCAGAGTTTCCTCCAAGTCTTCTACAATGTTAGCAAGATTGGTTAGTGTTATATTTGTTTCTCTCCTAAATATGTCTTCTTATTCTTTAACATTTTCCTACCCCATTGGAGCTTTAGGGTCCTCATGTGAGGTCTCACTAGGTTTAGGGCTTTCCTGTGAAGGTGTACCATCGCAGCCCCAGCTGGTATTGATTTCCTGGGAGGTCTCTCACATTTTTCTCTGGCTATAGGATGAACAGTGTCATCCTTCCTTTTCTTAGAACTTGAGACATTTCTTTCTACAAGCTTTGTTTTAGCCTTCCATTTTCTCATTTCTACTTCTCTCTGATGTGCCCTAATTTTCATCAGGGTTTCAAGTGGAATGTCATCATCAGAATCTGACGAAGAGATTTATTTTTTTGACTACTCTATTCTAGAAGAGATAATTTCTATGGTTTCTTCTGTTGTAGGAGGATTCACACTAGATCCAACACCAGAGGTTAAAGCACCAGGAATGGCTTTAGTCATGCTTAATCTCCTGCTAGACCTACAAGATTGGGGCAAAGCCCTAGGTTGCAAGTGCTCAGGTCTAATTTGATCAACATTTGTAAACTCTTCCCAAGTCATTCCAGATACATCATGTAGAGACTTTTTAGGTAGCAATTTAATCAGGCAATGGTGGGAAACATAATTATCCCTACCTTTTTGGGTCTTGGTTGCCATGATTGAGAGAAGATTGTACATCACATTAGGAACATTTGTGCTCCTTCTGTTCCTCATATGATTCAAAATATTGAAGTGGATAGAATGCAAATTTGACTATCGACCCTCAAAAGTGATGTATTTGATAACATAAATGGCTATCGTCTTCCATGGCTTTGGCAAAGACATTCTCTTTGTACCTTTTTTGTCTATGCTCAATGGGGGGTCATTCAACTCTATAAATTTGGCCCTAACTAATTTGGCATCTCTAGAAGCAGGGTAATTTTCACCATCAGCAAGTAACCCTATGACCTCTACAATTCTTTCCTCTGTTATTAGAAATTTTAGCCCTTTTATAGTGGCTTTTCCTTCTAAAAATGTCTGAGCAAATTCAACACCAATGCTTTCATCAAATCCATCTAGCTTCAAGAAGTAATATAACCATCCACAGTTTCTAAATTCAGCTAGGCATTGTGCATCCTGCAATAAAATATCATGCACCATGGGCTCATTTTGAATTAACCCACCTCCCATTGTCTACAATCAAACAAATGCTCTACAAATTATTTTCCTACAATTCCCATCTGAAAATCAAATGCACTTTCTTGTAGTACTTGCTAAATTTATAGTGCCAACCTAGAAAATTTCCTTTCTTTGTTTTACAACTGTGGCTCTTCAACTCAAGATTATGACAGGGTCAATTATGGCAAGAAAAGGGCCAATAAAGGAGAGTTATGATGGGAAGAAATGGCGGCTACAGTTATTGTCACTTCGTACATGCAAGTCGTCCTCTCACTTAGATTTCAAATCAACTCATTTTAAATTTTTTGAAATAGTCTAGCATGATATGACACATGGGCAATATATTTGCATCTTTTTCTTTCCCTATCCCCCAACCTAAATCTTGACATATGTCCACACATGCGAGATGGGAGTGGTGATTTGACAAGGAATAATGGCATTTATGTCAACGTCTATACTAATGTATAGTGATTAAATGAACACACTTAAAAGATGATTAAAGTAGTAATTAATGTGCACATACCTGAATGAGTGGAAGATTTGTTGTTAAGATCATGGAGAAAGTACCGCTCACTTTTTTGGAGAAAAATTTGAGAAATAAATGAAGTGAAATGAGGTGAGGTGGAATGAAGTGATGGAAGAGAGAGAAAGGTGGTGATGGATGGGTGGATGGGGGAATGGACAAAGAAATGGACTTCCACAAAGTGAAAGTCTTTATTATGAAAATTACATACCTTAGTTAGCCAGAAGGAGGGACACTAGGTCCATTGCCTTCCGCTGTAGGAAGCTCGGGTGTTGAATGTTGGGTGAATTGTTGTAGGAACTCTTCTTTAGAAGCTGGCTTGTGATATAATCTAAGGTGATGATCATTGACAAGTAATTTGAACTTGACAGGGTCAATGGTGGTAAGTTGAACAGCTCCATTAGGAAAGACCTCAACAACTTCATATGGTCCTAGCCACCTTGTCTACAATTTTCTTGCATTATCCTAGTATCTTGAATTATAGAGTAGGGCCCAATCTCCTAGTTTGAATTTCTTATCTTTGATATTTTTTTCATGCCACTTGATTATTTGATTTTGCACTACTTCTATATGTTGCAGGTTTTCTCTTCTTATCTCATCCAAATCATTTAGCTACATGATTCTTTCTCTTTGTTCCTTAGAAATATCCATCCCCAAATCTATTGCAGTCCACAGAGTCTTATATTCAAATTCAATGGGCATCATAGTTGGTTTTCCATACAACAACTCAAATGGGGTGAAGCCTATTTTTGTTTTCTAGGTTGTCCTATAGGCCCAAACAACTTATAGTAATCTATTTTCTGGATCCTTTCTATGGATATCTACTTTTTTAGTTAGAATGGCTTCAATTTCTACGTTGGTTACCTCCAGTTGGCCATTACCCTAGGGGTGATAAGGAGTAGACTTCTTGTGCCTTATGTTGTATTCATTAACTAGTGTTGCAATAAGAGTTGATGTGAATTGAGCTCCTTGATCAGTCACTATTTCTCTTGGGACTCCATATCTTGTGAAAATCTTCTCATAGAGAAATTTTGCAACCTTGTTATCTCTTGCATGCTTCATGGCCTTAACTTCTACCCATTTTGTCACATAATCAGTTGCATACCAATATATAATACTTACCATTTGATGGAGGGTCAATGGGTCTCACAAAATCAATCTCCACTTTAAAGGGAGTGATTACTACCTAAGGGAATAGTGACATGTCACGTATCTAGTTGGTCTACCATTCTTTGACATCTATCATTTTAAGTATACCTACTGCATCCTTGTGGGTGTTGGCCAGTAATACCCTATCTTCTAAACCTTCATTGTTGTCCTCTTGGCTGCAAGTTTCCTCTGCATGGTTTGTTATGACATGCATGCAAAATGTCATATGTCTCATCTTCTCTCACACATCTCATCATGACATGTACTGGTCTATTATAAAACAAACATCCAACAATCTAAGAGAAAGGAAAATATTTTTCAATGAGTGCCCTTTTCTCTTTTGGGGAGAAGTGAGAAGGAACTCTACCCGTGACCAAATAATTGGCTATGTCAGTATACTAGGGTGTTTATACACTAAGGGAGAATAGATTCTCATTAGGAAAAGAGTCATCTATGGGTTGATTGTCTTCTGATGTAGTTAGCCTTGAAAGAAAATCTGTAGGAACATTAGCCTTCCCTAGCTTATCCACAATGGTTATATCAAACTCTTGCATCAACAATAACTATCTCACCAATCTACCTATGATCAAAGGTTTATTCATGAGATATATAATGGCTACATGATTAGTGTGCACAAAGATTTGGTATCTTTTTATGTAATGTCTAAATATTTTTAGTGAATAGATTACTCTCAGCATCTCTTTCTCTATCACTGTATAATTGAATTCAGCTCCTTGTAAATTTTTGCTGATAAAGTAAATAACATTTTCAATGGCTCCTTCTTTCTATCCTAAGACTGCTCCTAGGGCATAATCTGATGCATCAGTATGGATTTGGAAAGGAAGCTCCCAATTAGGCCATTTGAGTACAAGAGCATGAGTCAAAGTTTCCTTCAAGTCATAAAATTCCTTGTCACAAGCTTCAGTCCACTAGAATTCAACATCTTTAGTGAGAAGAGTTTATAATGGTGGTGCTACCTTGTTGAAATCCTTGATGAAACACCTATAATATCCTACATGACCCAAGAAACTCCTAAAATCCTTCTATTTTTTAGGTGTGGGAAGATTTGTGATTACCTCAATCTTTGCAAGATCTACTTGAATTCCCTTGTGGGAGATGTAGTGGCCAAGAACTACACCCTCTTCCATCATCATGAAGCACTTTTCACTAATTAAGGACAAATTTTGGTCTTCACATCTCTGTAGGACTCTCTTGATATTTTCCAATGCTTGATTAAAATCAACACCATAAGTGGTGAAGTCATCCATATAAATCTCCATGCAATCATGAGGAATGTCTAAGAATATGCTAATGACTACCCTCTAAAAAGTTGCAGGTGCATTGCACAAGCCAAATGGGAATACCGAATATGCATAGGTCCCCCATGGATAGGTAAATTTGTTCTTATCTTGGTCCTCTAGTGCAATTTGGATCTAGTTGTAGCCACTAAATCAATCTAGAAAATAAAAGTATTGCTTTCCTGCAAGTGTGTCCAAAACTTGATCAATGAAGGGTAAAGGAAAGTGATCCTTCTTGGTGACAACATTAAGCTCCCTATAATCAACACAAACTTGCCATTTCCCTCCTTTCTTAGGCACAATCACTAAATGATGCACCCCATGACTATCTGAAATGGGGTAGATAAATCCTACATCTAGTAATTTCTGCAGTTCTCCTTTCACAATTTCTCTTAGTGCAAGGTTAATTATTTTGTGTGGCTATCTTACTGGAGTGCAATCATCTTTTATGTAAATTCTATTTGTACAAATTTTAGGATCCATTCCCTTCATATCATGATAATCCCATGCAAATGCATTTCGATGGGTCCTTAATAGGTTTTCCAATAATAATAATTGTTGTTCTTCATTTAATTTACTATTAACATTCAGATATTTTCCTTCTGACACTTGTATTTGTGTAGTTAAGTCTATCATGGTTGCTTCATTAACACATGGTACCTTTAGTTCATATGGAAGTAATGTATGGACATACCTGTTGTTACAGGAAGTCTATCGATAGGAATAGTGGCTACAAGAAGAGTGGATGCAAGAAGAATGTCTACAGGAATAGTGCTACAAGAAGAGTGGTTGCAGGAAGAACGTCTGCAGGAATAGTGGTTGTAGGAAGAGCAAGCATAAGTGTCTTGATAGGAGTAGGAGAATGAGAAGATGATGCTTCCTCCACTTCACAATGGTTTTGAATGATTTTAGAAAATACTTCATCCTTGTCTTGGAGCTACATGAAAGAGATTATACCTAGCATCATAATTTGCACCACAGAATTAACTTCCTCAGCCTCTTCACCAACTTGTGGCGGCCATATGAGGTTATCTTCATCATGAGATCACTGAGTAGGTAGATAAAGAACCAAAATTTTAGTGCTCCTCCCATCTAAAATGGTCATGTCACCTGATTGACGTCCAATGTATGCATCTGCAGTTGCTAACCAAGGCCTTCCAATAATAATGGGATACCCACCTAGTGTAGCCTTAGGAGAAAGAATCATAAAGTTTGTTGGTTACTCCCAGGAGTCTAGATCTACCACAAGATCCTCTACTACACCATCAGGATTAACAGTAGACCTATTAGTAAGTTGTAGGACAGTAGGAGTAGATCTCATGCTTGTAATGTTTAGTTTTTGTAGGATGTCCTTGGTCACTACATTTATTGCTACACCTAAATCAATCAAATCATTCTTTACCTAGATCCCATTTATGAAAACTACTATCACAAGACTACCTAGGTCATTATGCTTGGGAATAGTTACTTTTCCCAACATGATGTCAGCTAGTTGGCCCACCACATGAACTATATTTGGGTCTTTCATTTTCCTACCTGGCTTCTTGAGACAGGCTTCCTTGATTGATTTGTCCTATATTGGAACATCATTATGGCTTGAAATAGAGGTATCTAGACACATATATGCTTCAGCTGATCCAATATATCAAAGGTGGTATCCTCCTTTTCTTCCTTCTTCTTGGAAACTTCCAATATTTGAGGAAATGATGGTTCTTGTTCAGTCTACTTCACTTGGATTGGTTAAGGATTTTTAGGTACATATGGATGAATGGGACATTCAAAGGATTTTCTTCCTCATCCATGGGAAGTTTAGTGATAATGGACTTGGAAGGGGTTGGTCGAGTAGTTCCTGAAAACAAGTGGATATCACTTACACTCACAACATATGTAGGGAATTGATTTGAATTAGCAAAGTATGTAGGCTGATGTTGTGGTTTGTTATTTGGATTGGGTATGGGCCTAGCTGGTAGCTAAGTAGGTTTAGGTGCATTTGAGATTGGATTAGCAGGTGGAGGCATTATAGCAGGCTATTAGGGCTAAGAAGGTGGTTGCATGTAACTGGTTGTTTGGGTAGGCCATTGTTGTCCTCTCCAATGATTTGTTTGCTGCCAACTTCCTAGAGGTGGCTGCCAATTCCCTTGAAATTGTTTCCAATTCCCCTGACATTGCTACCACTGAGGTGGAGAACTCTAATGACTGGGCCAAGAATTTGGAGGGTTTCTCCAAGTTTGTGGTGGATATCCTCCATAACTGGGTGGACATGGGGGTTTCCATTGGTTACCATATGAATAGGAGTTAAAATATGGCCCAACATAGGATAATGGATTTGATGGAATACCTTGTCTTGGAGCCCAGGGCTTCCTTTGTGCAACATAGTAGACTTGGTATTCTTCAATCTGGATTGGCTTAAACTTAGGTGGAATCTGCTTGCTTTCAAGGTTAGCTACCATCTTGCATCTGTAGTCCTTCTTTTATCTATAGTGGGGACAATACTCTGTCAACATTGCCTCTTCCTCCTCATGCTTCTTCTTGGCCTAAAATGTGTCTAGCTAAGTAGCTAGATTATTGATAGTGTCCTATTTGAAGTGTACCAACAAATGAGTAATCTCCATTCTTGAAACTTCATTGGTATTTGACTTACCCATAGAAGATTGATAAGCTCTTCCTTTCTTTGAAGCTTCCCTAGAGTAGTTCTGGCATATCCTCTTGATATCCTCCCAAGGAACTTGGGAGATATCTCCTCCTGCCATGAAGTCCAAGGCATCAGTGTAGCTATCACTAATTCCTCTCAGGAAAAGCAACTTTTGTGAGTCTTCATTAAGTTTATGGTGTGGAGATTTTTGTAGGAAAAAAAAAACCTTGCAATGTAATCTTCCTGGCTCTCATCTTCCTTTTGATGCATCCTGAAAATGTCACCTCCTCTCATGTCACTGCCCCTACAGTATTCATTTTATTTCTCAAGGAATTTTTTCTTCATGTCTTCCCAAGTTTCCATAGTATCTCTACCTAGGCTCATGAACCATCTTAATGAAGCCTCTTTCAAGGTGGTAGGCAATAGCTTAAGCCAATGGGCATCAGTAGTATAATCATAACTCCTACAAAGTATGTCAAACTCAAATAAAAAGGTATCAAGATCTTCTATTACAAGTCCATAAAAACTTGGGGAGTGTTGAGGTAAGAATTTTCTTGATGTTTTCAACTTCATTTTGATGGGCAATGGGGAAGGGAAAAGCTGGTTGGTTTTTTTTGTTCCTATTTGCATCACCCATGCCTGCTTGATGTGGTTCCAAGACAAAGGGGTTCTCAAGCTGATTTTGATTTTCAAAGGAGAATTTAGAACTAGTCAAATCAGGATATGCATTAGCAAAGGGGTGTGGATATTCTTCTTCTTCTTCTAGTAGATTTTGATATTCAACTAGTTGGAATGGATTAGGATTGTTAGGAATAAATATCCCATAAGCATCCCTTCTCCTTCCTCTATGCATGTAGTATCACTCACTATCAATCATCTCACACAAAGAATTGGCAGAGAATAAGGGGGGTTCATTACTTCCTAAATGAGGGTATACTAAGAACAAATTCCAGAAACACTATAGCAAGAAAAACTACTAATGACTCCAAAAGACTCCCCATTTTTAAACCATCCCTGATCACGATGCCAAAAATGTTGGCCTCCTACAATGATTTAATAACTAAGCCCTTACATCCATGATTAATAGATTGGACATCTAACCTGAATAGTTATTTCAAACATCATGAAGGTGCATTTAACTTGTCAACCCAGGGACATGAACTTGAAATGGGTCAGCACAATATGTGCACTAGAAACTCAAAGTAGCCATTGTATTCTACAACTAAGGAACACACAATACTAAAAGTAAATTGCTTGAAAGGGAAAGAGACAAATTTTGAACATGAATCAACAACTATGCTAAGATAAAATGCATAACAAGAATGAAAATCTATGCAACAAATAGGAAACTACTTTGTCTGCTTTAGCTACAGGAAATGTCATAGAATGGAATTCTAGTGGCTACAGGAACAGTCGGTGCTAGATTTCTAACTAAGTACTAAATAGTGAGTAATACTAAACTAATGCTAAACTAAGAAAACAGATTACTCACCAAGTGGCCCCCTTGGATAAGTATCCTCTATAACTAATGAGAACTTAGATGCTCAAACTCAAAACTTTATTTTATTCACTGTAAATCATGCATACAAAAGAGTGATGTATTTGTATTACTAAAAATTGGAGAGTGCAAGTACAATATCAAATCATGCAACATTTTGAAGGAGCATCAAATCATTATTTATACTATAGCTAAACAAGATAGTCAACTCCATGACTAAGAGGATGCCATTTAGGGAAAACAAGGAAAGTGGAGCGATGGCGGTTACGCATGCATGGAAAATGGTCAAACATGTAGGTCCAAATGCAGATCCAGCATAGCAGTAACACCCATGCATGCTCAATCATTAAAGTCCACTACAAGGTAGTTATTTTCATTTGCATGAAGAATCTTCTGTCGTTGGCTTCCTTTTACTTAGAGCGATTCCTTAGTTGGACATTATGGTGCATGCCTAGCTAGCAGTGTCTTCCTCAACTTAGCACATTAAATCTGCATGACAAAGTTAGTACACATAATAACTACACATCTATAACCACTCTAAGGAACATTCATTAACCACATTCAAAATCAATATAGATAATCCAAAAAATATGCCAAATGTCATTAAAGCTTGTAGAGATAGAATAATATCAAATGTCAATGGTTTGAGGGAAACATTATGAAAATACCAACATTTAATCATCAAATTTCATGACATCCACTAGCAAATAGACTATAGATTCTACCAAAAATTGGACCAAAAACTAGGCTCATCACTAGGTACACATGCAATCACTTCATAATAAATATTTCCACTTTCATGGGAATCCACTTCTTCATTAATAAATTCATCCGCCCATCCATCTCCATCTTCTCTCTCTTCCATAACTCCACCATCACTTCAAAAGCCATCATTCCATTCCATCACCACTGCATTAATAGCTCAACTATACTTTTAAAAGGTAACTGGTACTTCCTCCACATTCCTTGCAAAAGATACTCCACATTTTCAAGTACATGCATGACCATCTGTTATATCTTAATTATCTTTAGCACATTTATTTAATTACTATAAATTAATGTTGATATTTCACATGGCATAAAATTGTACTCTACCCTCTCAAATCATAATTACCACCTAGCTTGTGTGGACACATGCTCTAATTTAGGTTGGGGGGAGTGTCAACTCACAAGTTCACTTGTTATCCATCTCAACAAATTTAAAATAAGCCAATTTGAATGAAATGTTGAAATGGTGGCTTGCATGTGTGATAGGACACTGAATTGCCACCATTTTTCTTGATGATACCCTTTATTTACGGTTCTTTGTTTCCTTAGTCACAATCTTAAACATCACCCAAAAAGGTAAATTGGTGAGCTACATGAAATTGTCATCAGCACTATAGAAGAATTATAGGAAGAAGAAATTGGGGTTTCTAGAAAGAGGTTATAGGAAAAGGAAATTTAGTAGAAGTTATTGTTTAATTGTAAGTCGCTGAAATAATGGGAGGTCAGCTAATTAGGAATGAACCCATGGTTCATGATGTGGTAATGTAGGATGCACTTTCTTTGACTAAGTTCAGGAATTATGGATGGCTGGATTATTTCTTGAAAATTGATAGCTACAATGAGGACATTGAGCTAGAATTTGTACACACATTCTCTAAGGGGAAGGCAATGGTAAAAGGGTTAGAGGAAATCACTATAGAGGAAAGAATTACAGAGGTATTAGGTTTAGCTGTCGATTAAGAGCAATACCCTGCTACTAAAGATGCAAGGTTAGCTAGGGCTAAATTTACTTAACCTAGTGACCCTCCATTGGTTGTAGATAAGTAAGGTACAAAGATAACTTCTCTACCAGAGCCATGGAAACAAGTAGCCATCCACATTATCAAGTATATTACTTATGAGGGCAGCCAGTCATGCCTCCATTATGTGCACTTCAAGCTCCTAAACCATATGAGGCATGGAAGAAGAATGAACGTTCCCAATGTGTTGCATCACCTCCTGGCAATCATTGTGGCTAAAATGTAAAAAGGTAGGGATAATTATGTCTCTCACCATTGTTTGATAAAATTGCTAATAGAGAAATCTTTGCAAAAGGTTTTTGATATGAGATGGGAGGAATTTTTAAACATTGATTAGTTTAGACCAAAAAATGTGCAACCTAGAGGTCATTCTCAACCTCGTAGGATTAGTAGGGGAGATGGTTGCTAAAACCACTCCTAGATCTTCAACCTCTAGTGAAAACCCTTGCATAAACCCTCCTATATCCAAAAAAACTATAGAAATTGGTTCTTTTGAGTCAAAATATTTAGATGAGAATAGTTCATCCTTAGACCTTGATATTGATGTTCTTCCCAAAACCCCAATTCGAACTAGGGATACCATTAGGAAAGAGCAAGAGAAAATGAAAGACGAAAAAATGAGAAAAGGGAATGCCAAGAAGTAAACATCAAAAAAAGCAACACCAAGCCCTAGGAAATGAAAGGTTGGTAACACTGTTCTTCCTGTAGCCGAAGAGAGATAATACCCTCCTATGAAATCAAAACTAGCTAGACCAGCTATTGGTGTACCTCCAAAGAGAATCCCTAAGCTTAGAAAAACATCTAGGGAGGAGATACAAGCCTCAATTGGGTAGGTAAATGTTGAAGAAAAAATATATTTTTGAAGAAAAAACAAATATAATATTAGCAGAGCTTGTTGTTATTGCAGAATAGGTTGAGAATCAAGAGCAAGATGAGAATCAAGAATTCCTCCAACCAGAGTAGGATGAGCAAAATGAGCAACCAGAACACTACAATTGGTGTTGTTTGAACAACAAGAATCATTGCAAAGAAATATTTTGGTAGGAACACATAAAACCCCTACCTTTTCATGGAATCTTGTAGCTCTAAACCTATGGAGTGAGATGTAAAGAAAAGAGCGGGAATGAAAAAAGGAAAAATGAAGCTATAGGATGAGATTAAAAAGAAAAATATAGAAATTGAAGAAAAGAATGCAGAAATTACTATCTTGAAAGAAAAGGTGGATAATGTGGTAACTTTAGTACCTTGAATGTTGGCATGCAGAACTCCTCCTAGAGAGTATGCCCTACATTTGAAGGAGAAAAATATTTCCTTTCAACTATCAAGGATTATTTTAGGTTTGAATCCTTTTATTGAAACCCCTTGGGAATTTTTTCAGGCCTATCAGTTCGCTCCTCCTAAAGTTAAAAATCAACTCTGTGAACTATGCTTGAATAATTATGTTATGTCTAATGATCATGATTGGAACCCATTAAATATAATTTATGTCCTAGATTTAGAATGAAATTAGTTGGGGGCAACATTTTAGGACTTATAGGGAAAGAGAATTCCATACTCCCTTGGCCCTTAGAGCTGAATCTAGTAACCCTATAGAAATTTACCAAACATGGCATAGAATTCTTTATCGCCCAAGCTACAATAGGAGGATCATTCCTGTTAGAGAAGAAGCCTACAAGGAATATGAGAAGGTAGTTGAAACTATAGGGAAATTAGTAATGGGGTACTTATCACAGAGGTGGAATAGTTTTCCAAATGAGTTGAAACAGGTTGAACCTCACTCTTTGCAAAATTATGTTGCAACATGCAAACAAGTTGAAAGATACATACAAATTGGAAGGATGAGGTAATAGTTTTGGCTTCCATTAACATTTTAACCACCTACACAATTGTGGCTTTTGGCAGATTACAATTTTTATAGGTATGACAGCTGCAAAAAGGGAAAGATGGAACAGATTGGAGAACAAGGAAGGATTTTACTGGGATCCCAATTTAGACACTACAAAGATCAATGTGGGATAGTTGGTAGTTGGTGATTTCAAAGCATTAACTAGGAAAAATAATAGTGCTCCCTCTGCTAGAGGACTAACAAAGCATTAGGTTGGGGGAAATGATGATTTCAATTAATGGCTCAATTTTGATAGGGTTTACTATCTATTTTTTGTCCCTATCATAGACTTTAGCACTTGGTTTTTGACATTTTAAATGATATTTCCTTTAAACCATGGACCTTGGGCATAAGTTTATCCTTGTGACTTTTAATGGCATTAACATGCTATGTGAATTATCTATGTTAATTTTGCATGTGGATTGAATGGATGTTACTTTAAGGTAATTTTGGATATGCAATTTTTTGTGCATGCTAATAGCATTATGCAAATGTTGACATCAATGAAGCTTGAAAAGTCAAGAAACTCCTACCAATTGGTTAGTTGCCAAGAGAATAAAAAAAGTGGTCATTAAAATGTCAAAGGAGAGAAAAATCTCAATGAAGGGAAAGTCCTAGTTCAAATAAAAGATTGTAACTACCTTTTTAATAGTCATATTTGTTTGTTGAGCAATTCTAGGGAGTGTGTTGTCCTATATTCTCAATGGAGCAAGTCTTCATTGACCAAATTTAGTGCATGCATAACTTCCTCCATCTCTTTCTATGCTTTCAATAAGTGGAATCCTCCTATTTTGATGGAGTCAGCTTCTTAGGTAGTTAGGGTTAATCAATAGTTTTTCTCTCTATAAATAATGCTCAGATGCCCCTTTTGATAAGGTTGGACGTTGTAAGATTGTACTTGCATTTTCTAGTTGTAGTAATATAGGCATATTGTTGAGATGTTGTAATCATGTTTTCAAGAAATAATATGATATTTTGAGTTGTTGCATTTGAGTTAGCTTAAGGGAGAGTCACTCAAGGGGGACGGCTTGGTGAGGACTCCACTCATTTAGTTTAAAATTCATTTTTTGTTAAGTAGTTAGTTTTAGCTTCAACAACTATCTGTTCCTGCAGCCACTGAAATTTAGTTCTGTGACTATTCTTGCAACCAAGGCAGACAAAGTAGTTTCCTATCTGTTTGCTAGAATTTCCATTTCTATCATTCATTTTTAGTTCAATTTTTAATGCTTAGGGTAGATGTTTTATGCTCAGTGTTTAAATTGACTTCTTTCTAGCATTTCATTTCCAGTATTGTTTCTTTCCTAGTTTATAAATGATTATAATGGAGTCTTAGTGCACATACATTACTGACCCATTTCAAGTTTACGTCTCTAGGTTGAAAATGAAATGCACCTTTGTTTTGAGTGAGATATCTACTTAGTACAGATGTCCAATGTTGAATTCAAAGCTATAAGCGTTTAGTTATTGAACCATTAGAGGAGGCCAATAGGCTATGCAATAGAAAGAAGCACAACAAGAAGCTTTATTAACACAACAACAATATTAGGCCCAAAAACAATTTGTAGTGGCACAACAATAATAGAAAATTCAAGAGTAAGCCTTAATAGCTCAATAGTATTCCCAACAACAACAATAAGGTTCCTATTATCCTCATTTGAAAATTGTCAAATCCAAATGCATCAGGAACATATCCATCACTTTCACAAAATCTCACACCTTCATACACCCCATAAACTCATCTGTCATCCCATAATATATTCCTCCACCTAATCCATAAGACAATTTAGCATCAAAATTGAAAGAAATCTCACAAAAAATGTAGGACCTTTGCATGGGTAAGACAAAGAAACCTCATACATAGAACTTGTGTCCTTACCCATTTGAGTGAAACATAGCAATGATACCATTCCCTCCTAGTTTTGAATTCCCCAAATTTGACAAATACAGAGGGAGAGGAAGTCTTGTGGAACATATTAAATAATTTAGTGTCATGTGCATGGAGGTGCCTTACAAAAATTCATATCTAATGTGCCTCTTCCCTCAAAGTTTAAAATGTAATGCTATGGATTAGTTTTCCCATTTTCCTCCTAGTATCAAAAATTTTCAAGAAATCACAGATAAACTCATTGATCACTTCTCCTTCAATCTTGAAATGGACATTAGTCTAGAAGAATTGTACACTCTTAAACAAAATCAAGGAGAAAATTTTGCTAATTTATTACAGTGATGGAGACAAAGAGATAGTAAAAGCAAGTGGCCTCTTCTTGACAAAAAACAAGTGGGAATAATTATAGCCAATCTCGATCCAAATCTATCATTCCACTTGAAAATGCAATGCATCACATCTTACGGTGAGCTTGTCCCTAGAGCCCTTCACATTGAAAGAGCCCTAATCTCACAAGGAAATACTTGGGCTTACAAAGACAACCATCCTTCAACTAGTTCAAATGAGAAACCTCATGTATGGGCTAGAAACAAAAATGTAAAAAATGATGGTGTAGTAGACACTAAGGTCATACTAAGTGCTCCTAGACCCAAGTACAATCAAGTTACTAACATCCAACCAACTATGCAAAAAATGGTACAAAATCAGAACAATTAGATTAGTAACACCAACATGCAATAAAGGAAAACTAGTAATAAGAAAAACTATCCCAAATGCAAGTACACACATTTATCAGAACCCATCGATAAAATCATGAAGAAACTGGTAGAATAAAATCTGATAACACTTCCTAACTTTGAAAACTACCAAGAACCAGAGGAGAATCCATCCTAGTACAACAAGCATGATCTCTATGACTTTCATAAAATCAAAGGACATAAAAAAATAAACTACATGAAACTCAAAAATATCATCCAAGATCTCATATAAAATGATACCATATCTATTGAGGTACCAGCTGGGAACCAAGATCTCAAGATATAAAAGACCCCTATTCTAGATCATAACAAAGAAAACAATAATGACAAAGCTAAGGATTGCACCAATGTACAACATACCTATTCCAATGTATTTTCCTTGTATGATAGCATTATCATAGTTGTCACCATCAAAGGAGATAGTATGGAATGTAGCATCACCACACGACATGGTAAAATAATCGTTCAAGGAGCTGTCCCATCTCAATCTAGGACACAACCTACTTTTCCCATATCTAATCCTAGTAAGTACAACCTTTTATATTAGCTTAAATAGATCCCTGCATAGATATCAATATTAGAACTCTTAAGGTTATCCTCTACACATAGGGAAATACTAGAAAAAGCCTTGTCTAAGTCATCTGTTCCTAAGAACATTGATACCGATTAGTTTCAAGCTATGGTAGAGCATATTGCCAACCATCTTATCACCTTCTCTAAACAATATTTACCATCACAACCATATCATAATCGTGTTTTACACCTTGAGGTTTTCATTCATAAAAACAAGGTCAAAAGAGTCTTGGTAGATGGAGGTTCTAGTATGAACATTTGTACGCTATAGTTGATCAAGAATCTAAGCTATTTAGAAGATACTATTGAGAAGATAAAAAGTACCACCATCAGGGCATATGACAACCAAGAACGGGTATCACAAGGAATCATTGCACTTCTAATCCAAGTGGAACCTCTTATTGTAGAAACTACATTCCAAGTACTTGATCTTGATCTTCCCTATAACATACTACTTGGACGACCATGGATCCATGCTCTAAAAGTTGTAGCCTCAATCTATCATCAATGTGTGAAGTTTCCTTTCAAAGGTAGAGAAATCACTATCCATGGAGAACCTGAGCCTTTTTACTACTACAAAAGTCTTGAGGTGAAGTTTTATAGGATCCCAAAAAATACCCAAAAATGATGAAGGACCTACACCATCAAGCTCATTTATTGACCTATCATCCTTCACCTCTACCTTATCATCAAAAGTGCCCATTGTGAAGAGTATACTCGACATCAAAGCAGTGATCCAAGATGATGGTTGTGGAAACTAAAAACTATTGAAAGACACCTTTATCTTAGGAGAGTTACCTATTTCTCCTTAGTCACATGGGAAACCTACATCTAGTACCAAAGAACCAAAGATAATCAAGATGGTAGCTACTACCTTCACCAAGTGGGGAGATTTTAATCAAGAAAATTTCAATGAGGAAGATATCTCTAAACTTCTCTATCAACATGAACGAAATGTTCCTATTCTTCCCATGGAAGATGATAACAAAGCCCTATAGCTAATGCAGAGCATCTGCATGGGACATAACAAGAATGAGAAGATAGGATAGAATAACAATGGTTTACTAGAACCCATCATTCTTGAGAAACAAATAAAGAATCTTGGCTTAGGTTGTACTACTAGCAAGGTCACACTTATTAGCAAAGGTATTTCTACTAAAGGAGTTGAAGCTTCCTCTTGGTCACCTACATTGCATGATACAACCTTAGATGAATTTCCACTTGATGTTGCTGACCCATTTGAGAACAACACCATTTTTATGATATCCATAACATCCTTTGTCACAAATGAACATCCAACTGAAATACACCTAGTATACCCGCAACTCATTGGAATGGACCAACAAGGACCACCGATTCTATATTTATTCAAAAATGATGAAGCGATCTCAGAATTCATGGGAATCAGAGACAACTTATCATGGGTGGATCACAAAGTAGGCTTTGACATAGAGCTTGATACAGGGGCATACTATGGGGAGACGATTGAATCCTTCATTCACAAAATAAATGAAATGCAACTAACATGCAAATCCTTGAGTGAAAACCACTTGGTGGAACTCTTTGGTCCCAAAATAGTAAAAAAAGGATGCATCTAATGGTGAAAACCTCTCTAAGGTGCCCAAGGATGAGGGATTCAATCTCCCCCTTTGTGCAATGCATCCAGAGAAGTTAGCGGTACTAACAGAAAAAGCTACTCTAGTCAATGTGGGAACAAAGGAAACACCTAAGATCACTTTTTATGTTGAATCCTTGTTGGACGAAGAAAAAAATAACCTAGCAACATTTCTCAAAGAGAGAAAAGCTAACTTTGCATGGTCATACACAAATATTCCAGGCCTTGATCTAAAAGTGGTTGTACATCACTTAGTAGTCTATCCTGAAGTCAAGCCATTTAAGTAGAAATTAAGGAAGATGCACCCTCAAATAGCACTCTTGGTTAAACCAGAATTATAAAATATTCTTGACATTGGGTTCATCTAAATAATAGATTATCTTGAGTTGGTTTCAAACCTGGTACTAGTCTCAAAAGCCATTGGAGGCATCAGAATATGCACTGATTTCAGAGATCTAAACAAGGCATGTTCAAAGGATGATTTCCCTCTTCCCAATATCGATCTCATTGTGGATATAACAAATGAGCATGAAATTTTGTCACTCATGGATGGATTTTTAGCCTACAATCAAATTATAATTGTCAAGGAGGATCAACACAAAACTGCCTTCACTTGTCCATGGGGAACTTATTGCTAGAATGTGATGTAGTTTGGGTTAAAGAAAGCAGGAGCAACCTATCAAAGAGTAATGACCCTCATCTTTCACAACATGATCTGTAGAATAGTTGAAGATTATGTGGACAATATTTTAGAATAATCAAAGAAGAGAAGAGAGCACATACAAGTCTAAGGACCTATCTTTGATAGGCATTAAGAATATAAGGTACGATTGAATCCAAATAGTGTGTGTTTGGGGTTACGTCAGGGAAACTTCTTGGCTTTATTGTTAAACAAAGAGGGATAGAAATTGATCCAAAAAAGGTAAAATCCATCCTAGACATGGAACCATTATAGACATTGAAGCAAATAAGAGGATTACAAGGAATAGTTCAGTCCATCAAAAGGTTCATAGCCTAGCTATTAGATAAGATTCACCCCTTTTTGCATCTCCTCCTTAAAGGGATAACTTACAAATGGGATGAAAAATGTGATAAAGCCTTCAAGAAAATCAAATATTATCTACTAACACCTCCATTTTTCATGCCACCAATACTGAACAAGCCACTAATCTTGTACATCTCAGCAACACTAATAGCACTAGGAGCTCGTTAGCACAACATGATGAAAATGGAAAGGAAAGAGCTATATACTACATTAGCAGAAACTTGGTAGGCTATGAAATTAATTATTAACCCATTAAGAAAGCATGCCTAGCAGTAGTTTTTGCTTCACAAAAGTTCAGGCACAACATGTTGTCACATCAAATCAAGCTCATCGCAAAGATTGATCCACTCAAATATCTATTATCCAAGGCGACCCTCCTAGGATGAATGGATAAATGGGTAATGATCTTGATAGATTTTGACATAGAGTATGTGGACCACAAGGAAATCAAAGGACAAGTGATCACATACCAACTAGCAAAAGCACCCATCTATGCTTAAAACCCTTTAATATCTTAGTTCCCTAACGAATCAATGTTCCTTATTAATCTCACAACTTAGTTGAAGATGTACTTTGATGGATCGTTCACCCAACATGAATCAAGAGTAGGCATTCTTTTCATCACCCCCCAAGGTGATTGCATCCCAAAGTCATACAAGATATCATTCCCATGTACCAACAATATTGTTGAGTATGAATCCTTGATCACAGGTCTTAGGATAGTAGTTCAGTAGTAGATACAAGAGAAAAAAGTCTATGGAGACTCACAACTCATTATTAACCAAGTCAATGATGACTATCAAACTAAGAATGATAAGCTCAATCCTTACAAGAAGATAGTGGAGAATCTCAAAGACCTTTTTATAGACATAACTTTTGAGCAGATTCCTCACATGAACAATAGAGCAACAGATGCCATGGCAACAATTGGATCATTACTAGACATGTCGAACAACATTCTCTAATGTGAATTCTTAGTGTAGACATGGAAAATATACCAGCACACTTGATCTTGATTACTAACATTGTCTCATCCTAAGTCATCTTCTTAGCTAGTCATCAACTTTTGTCCCTTAATTGAATAAATCAAATTTATCTAATTAATTCATCACTTCTTGTTAATTAAATAAATCAATTTTACTCAATTAACCCTTTAATCTCTATTTAATTAAATAATTCATTTTATTTAATTAAATCTCTAAAGTCATTCTATTAAATAAAATAAATTAGACCTTATTTGATTAAATCTAAACCATATTCCTCTCAAATTTGATTTAAATCAATCAAAAATATAAATCAAATTGTCACATCAACTAATATCCTATTAAATTAATCAAGTCTTGATTAATTTAATCCTAATCACCTAAATCCTCTATATTTCACAACTTGCACCAATAAAACATTTCTTTGATTTATAAAATCCCTAATTACTTTCAAAATGGCATCAAAAGGGAATATTCCTCCAAGTTTTAAAATCCCTCCAAATGGATTTGTCCTTCCAACAAGGCATTCATTTCCTCTTACATACAGTCCTTGTGCATTGAGCCAAGTGGCATTTAATTCATTCCTTTCTCCCTCCAACATGTCATTTCACAATTTCAAAATTCCATCTAATATCATTTATTGTGCACATTCATCAAAATTTGCTCAAGCTTCCTCCATTCACATCTTGACAAGTGGCACTTGGCCATTAGATGTTGAATGATCCCACATTGCTGCATTTTGATCATTCTTCCATCTTATTTTTCTATAAATAGAAGGCTTTCCTTTGTATTTGGGATCCACAACTTAGAGAAAAGTTACTAGCTTCACTTTTGGAGAAAATTCATCCATTTCCGTAGCATTCTCCATCATCATAGCTAGGTTATTGCATATTTTATCAAGGAAGCACATTGTTCATCATCATTGAGTGGATCAATCTTCATCAAACTTGCAAAGGATTTGGGAAAGGGCCAATTTCCACATCAAATTGGCACCAATTCCCCCATGGGATTGAGAGTTTTCTTAAATAGGATTTAATTTATTTTCTTGTTTTGTTCTTCATTTCTTTCCTATTTTGAGCATTGTAGATGAATCTCATGGGGAATCTTAATTCTAACTTGTATATGGATCTAATACTATGTTTTTTTACTATGTTTGTGCAGGTCTATGATTGGGGTTCACATTTTGGCGCTAGAAGGAGGGAAAATATCAAGTTCTTAACACATTTTTTTTAACAAAATTTTGTGGTTTTTTGTGATTTTTGTGTCTATAAGAAATTGTGCCGCTATCAGTCCAACAGTGTCATACAATGACACTAGCCTTCCAATGGTGCCATACACTGATGCTGCAAACTCCAAACTCTTCCACTAAGGGATTCCCACCCAAAAATTCAAATTTTCAAACACCAACGCTAGGCTATTTTTTTGACACTGGGTTTTCAAATTGTAAACTGTGCCACTGACAAAAACATTGCCACAATCACATTATTTGTTCTCCTATAGAGCGCCACTGTCAAACCTAGCAACGCTATACAATGCTGATGACTTCCTTAAAATGCAATGCATATGCAAGTTTTGCCACTGTGGTGGGGTAAAAGATCAAATTTCAAGTTATTTTGACATGTGCTTTTTTTATTTTGATCATTTTGAGATATTGACCTATTTTCTGCTCTATCTTTCTTGGACTAATTAGTTTTTGTAGGTGGAAGCAATAAAGGAGCAAGGAGGAGTTTGAAGTATAACACCATTTCTTTATTATATCAAGAGTCTTTAGACACTTTTGAAAGCAATTGTAATTCCAAGACTAAGGACTTTACCCCTTCAAGCTTTTAGGACTCAATAGATTTCAATTTGGGTTTAAAACAAACAAGATAAAGGGTTAAAAAGGAATTTACACAAACTTACTAGATTTTGTTTAAGGTTAAAAATTGAACAAACAACTTTCATCTTTCCTTTGGTGTGCTTTAAAAAGAATCTAATCATTTCTTTGAGGATTTAAAATGAACATTTGCATCTGTGTTTTGTAATCACTTACCCAAAATAATATCATCTAAAAAGATGTATGCGGTTCTCTCTTACCTCGCGGAGATCTTGAGAATCAAAAGGCTTTTATGGTGATATTAAGTTGTGTAAGTGATTGCCTACACACCTCAATTTGGATTCTAAAATTGAACAAATCTTGCAAGTGTGAGTTAGGTATATTGTGTGTGTTCTCTCTTTGTTTCTCAACAAAGATTGAATGAACTACGGATGTACTTGCTCACTTTTGATTTATCTCTAGAGGGCCTCCCTTGTGGGAAAAATTAATCACCCAAGGGAATGACCCAACCGAGAACATGCTAAATCTAAGCCGACATCCACTCAGGATATAAGTGTGGGTAGTTGAGGAAAGTCTAGTATCATGAGGGATTATTCGACAAGAAGGGCAGGATGGTCTCTTGCCATATGGATGATCCCCCATGAACAAAATGCCTGCATTAAAACCCATTGTTTAAAAGACAAAAATCCTTAATCTATTTGTTAATGCAAGAATGGTCGCTTTGAAGTTGCCCCACAATTTTATGACTTTAGTTAGAGATGAGAAGTATGCCATGGAAAATTCATGGGTACTGATGCTAGGCTGGCCCATGGAAGTGAGTGTCATGGAGGGGAGCCAGTGTGGTCAAGCATCTAATCATCCACTAAAAGTAGACGTAGCTAGATTTATCCAAGTGGGGATTCAACAAATATTGTCTCAATATCCATAGGTTTGTGAACGTTCTTGGAATCGAAATAGTTTGCTTGATCGTAAACATTGGAAAAAAAACATTCAACATCATCATCAAATTTCAAACCCTTTAGGAAGAAAATACCATTGAAAAAATTCAAGTGTTATTGCTTTTCCTAGGGATTCTATACTTAGAGACTTCTAAACATTTGGATTTATATCTCAATTTTCTCACTAAAGTCAACAATAGGGAACTTTTTCCTTGATTTCCACACAAGGGACTTTGTGGGATGAGAAGAAATTAAGACATTAGACATATAGTGGGAGAACCTAATCAAGAAGTATTTATGGTAAAAGGAAGTCACTAAGAAAAGATAAAGAACAATTGAACCCCACACATGTGTTCTTTCAAATTATTTCTTGCAAAATCAAGATCCAAAAACCAAAGACCAAGGGTCTTAGTCACAAAGCTCACAAAAAAAAGTTGGCTATGCTTTACGAGTTTAGGGAAAGGTTGACCTTTAACTTCTATAAACGTGCATCAAGAAAAAATCCCAAATTGTACTCATTTTATTATTGCCAAAATCCAACACTTTTTCAAAGGTTTGAACATCTTGTTTAGAGTAAAGTGTGTTCTTTAAAACTGAGGTCTTGCAAACAAGAGTCTTTTTACATACACATAGTATCAAAGTCAACCTTCATTCATCTTTCAAACATCAAACCAAAACCATCTCACCAACAGCTCTTGCAAATCTTGAAACCATCCTTTATGCTAGACTTTTTGGCAAATCCATGAATCAAAATCCTTGAGTCCAACATCAAATCATCTTGTTTGGCTAGGTTTGTGTAGATGCATCCTTCTCCATATGCTTAGTCAAATTATCATCAAAATCCTCTTGTTTGGTTAGGTGTAGGTAAATGCATCCTTCTCCCTACACTTAGATTATCATCTTGTGAACATATTTATCCCATAGATAACACCCAACATCTTGGGGTTTATTTTTTCATTATCGAAATCAATCAAAATCCAAGAATCCAAGGTGTCCCAGAATTCTAACATCCTCTTCAAGCTCTTGTAAGAGTTCAATCCTCCATATCATCCACCTTTCACACATTTCACCATCACACTTTTATCCTTAATAATCCTAGATTTTCTCTTTTGAGCCTCATTTTATCATTTAAACTAGATCGCAACACAAGAAGAACATGGAGTACAACAAAGAAACATCAACTTCAAGTGACCTAAGTCAAACTGCACCCGAGATCAATCATGTTGGACCTAGCAACCCACTACCTGATCTTTCTCTCATAACACAAGATCCTCAAGAGGAAGGGCAAGTGGAAGACATCACCAATATGAGGATGACCCAAGATGAGATCACCAAAATGATTCAAAACCACAACGACCATCAAATTTTTAGAGTCATGATGAAACTAGATCCATCCCAATACATGCTTGAATTGGAAAAAGAAGGAGAAAAACTCCATTTTGATTTCGATGTAAGCACTATTGTGGAGAATCCTTTTATGATGCTTGTACCATTCACCTCACCCACTCAAATCATTGTCCAACCCATTCCACAATCCACGTCATCCATTTCCAGCACACAACCCATTGTCAACAAGGGGAGTTCATTACTCCATGCCCTTCAAAAACACCCCCTTGTCAATAATAAAAATTTGAACACCAATACCATCACAGTGACATCAAGTATCATGCCTCAAAATCCCCTCCACCAATATGTCCCACTCACATTCCATGACTCCAACAACACATCTTTCCACACAACACTAGCATATGCTCTTGACCCACAAGTTTTTCTCCCGTTGGTACAAGTAGGCTTATTTGAACAAGGTAGGTTCTTCGGGGGCTCATCATCACTCATTCGAGGAAGCCTTCCACCACTTCCAGTTCCAATCCCACCACCACCTCAGCCACTGTTACCTCCACTACCAACATCCATATCAATTCCTAGTTTAGGACTCCCCCCTTTACCTAACATGAATCAATCAATCCAATGAAATCCGTCAAACACCAATCAAATCATCACATCTAATATTCCACCGATATCACAACAATGGGTGGTATCCATCCAAGCAATGACATCAATCCCAACACCCCAAAATACGGTCTCCCAAGGACCCAACGCCTCAATCATACCATCCACCACAATCAATCCAAACACATCTCAGCCACTCAACACCACATCTAACATCCCAAATCCACCACCACCACCGCCAAATCCAAATATGGAAAGATAGTACAACATAGCACTACAAGCTCACCAAGCCTACCAAAAGGCATTCCAACAATACCAAGTTGCACAACAAACAAAAAATGCTCAACAAGCTGCACAATCTACTTAGGTTGCTCAAGCCATGCAAGCCACTCAGGCTGCTCAAGCCGCTTAGACTGCTTAAGCAACACAAGTCGCACAACAAGCAACCCAAGCTCAACAAGCGCAACAAGCCACCCATGTGCAAGCTCAAGCATTGTTGCAACACCAACAAGCCCAAAAACCTGCTCAAGCCACACAAGCCACTTAGGCCACCCATGCTACCCAAGAAGCACAAACACAAGCACAAGCACATGCATAGGCACAAGCATAGTACCTTGCACAACAACAAGCATACTAGCAAGAACTAAAGCAATACCAAGAGCAACAAGAAGCAGCCCAACTGGTAGCTCAACAATAGGCATTATTAGCGCAACAACAAAATCAACAACAAGAGTTGTTGGTACAACAACAATTAGAAGCATACTTGATGCAGAAAAATGTGCAAACACCATCCACCAACACACCAACCAATCCACCCATCCCTCCAATGATTGAACCATCGTAAAACACCTTCATCCCACCCCCTAATCCTCAAGACAATGTATCAACACAAATCAAATTTCTTTCACAACAAGTGCTTGATCTTCAATCAGGGAAAACCACAAAGCCACCAAAGAACTTGTGACCCTATCCATTCAATAGGAGCATTGCCATGAAACCATTCCCAAAGGGATTTGAGATCCCAAAGTTCAATAAATATCATGGAACAGGAAAACCTGAAGATCACATTAGGGAGTTCCAAGTACATTGCATGGAGGTTGCATACGATGAAACTTATCTAATGTGATTGTTCCCTCAAAGCTTTCTAGGTACCACCATTAACTAGTTCTCTCATCTCTCAAGAATCAAAAAATTCCAAGAAATCGTAAATGCATTTATGCAAAACTATGCCTTCAACATAGCTATTGATGTGAGCCTAGAAGAACTATCAGCTATGAAAAAATACAAGGGAGATACATTTGCTTCATTCTTGCAATAACGGCTATCAAAATTCAATAGAAGTAAATGGGCCATGCCTGAGGAACAACAAGTGTGAACCATCATCGTAAATCTTGATGGAATCTTGTCCTTCCATCTCAAGATGCAATGCATCACAACCTACGATTAGTTGATCCCCAAGGTGCTCAATATTGAACAAGCCCTTATCTCACAAGGGGGAACACCTTCTTATCAAGAAATTTTCCCATCCACTAGCTACAATGACAAACCTCACACATGGGCAAAAAAAAGAAATATTACCAATGATGGTGTAGTCGGATGCGAGTCCGGAGGCTCAACCTTAATCAACTTGGAAACCTTCCTTCAAGAAGTATCCAGAAAGATTAAAATGACCACATAAAGTAATTCAACCAGCCTTCCAAGTTCTACAATCATCAGAAGCACAATTTCCCAATTTCACTCCTAAACCCCAGTTTTAGTGCAAACCAAGTTTAGGCATTTTCACCAACATTTTCCAAAACACCTAACAAAATCAAGGATGATTAAGATACCCTTTTGCAAGTTATAAAACATACAGGAAAACCAATATCAACTCTTTTGGACAAACTCAAAGATCCAATACTCCTGCCATGGAAAAGGCTAGTGGATTAGCCCACTTTTACAAAGAAAGTACCCTTTAAACTCCACCAAAATTTATGAAACCTTGGGGCAGCAATTAAAATGCCCAAAAACTACTAAATCCACCACTATTTTCTAGAAATCACTCTTCCAACATAGCACAGCCTAAAACCCTTGATTCTAGGCCTTCAAAAGGAGGGTTTATTGTAAATCATACCTCCAGACCTTTCCAGACCCTGCCACCTATTCAAACATGCATAATTATGCCTGCACAAGCTTTAAACTTCATCACATAGGTTATTTCTTCCAGAAAACTCATAAACCATCATTTAGTTCCTCACTTTCACAAGGAAAATCACCCAAATTCAACCTAGGGCAACACCCAAAACCCACAAACACACTTCCTCTGACTTGCAAATAATTTGGAAACCTATTTTACAACAAATGGGGCCATTCCACCGAGTTACAATTGCTACAGTAGGTGGAATGCCCTAAAAACTCATTTTAATACTCTCAAATCACCAATTTACACCAAAACAGGGCAGTTTCAGTAAAACGTCAATAAAACCCTCTAAACTTAATGAAAATTCACCAAACCACTTTCAAATGAAATCTGACACTCTCCTCTTTCCAACCATAATAGGGTTGAGCCCGTACAGGTCGTACAAAGGTCGTACCACACGTTTTAGCAGCAAATTTACACACAGAAATTTCCAGAAAGCAGCCTTTTTTTCATTATAACTTCAAAAAAAATGATTCAACAACCATACCTCGACCATGAGAGGCTTATTTAACATCTAACCACCCTTACAAACATCCTCCAACTGGAATTTTAATTATTTGGACATTGGAAACCAACTTTTTACCAATTAGACCCCTAATTGCCTAGTTTTGCACTTTTAACAATTTGTTGACAATAAGTACATTTTTATGCAACCTTTTGCATTTTTTGAACTAAATAACATCAAAAACCCCTAATTACATCATTAATAGTCTCAAAGACCTTATTTAACATAAAAATTACTCATACTATCACTAACTCCTAGACTAACCCTCATAGAATGCACTTTGCAATTACATGTTTTTAGGTGCTCCTGCACCAAATTACACCAAGTTTGTCATTAGTGAACCTCGACAAAACACACAAGAACCTCAACAACCACAAGCCAACAATCAGAACAATTGACAAGCCAACACTATGACTCAGTAGCTAAACAAACCAATAGTCAACAACATCGACAATCAAGGCATACCACCTCAGCAAAACAAAAAATCTCCCAAGTGGAAGTACACACCCCTTGGGGAATCGGCTAAATCTATCATGAAAAGATTGGTGTAGGAAAAACTCATCACAGTTCCCATGTATGACAACTATCAAGAGCCCTTGGTAAAACTGTCATAGTACAATGAAAATCACCTTTTTGATTTCCAAAAAATCAAAGGGTATACTACTACTAATTGCACGAGGTTGAAAAAATTGATCCAAGACCTCATTGACGACAAAATCATAAATGTGGAACAACCAGTTGGGAATCAAAATCTCAAGATTTACATGAATCTGATGCTCAACCACAATAAGGGAAACAATAACAATTATAAAGGAAAGGGTACCTTAAAAAGTGTGAATCATGTGTATGACCATGTTGTCGCATCTCTAGAAGAAATGGTCACTGTTGTCACTATCAAAGGAGCCCAAGTTGATTGTGGAGTCACCACAAGAGGTGGAAAATTTACCATCACACGATCATCTCAGCCTCTTAGAACATCCACTTCAAACCTAAGATCCATTCCTAGTGGCTACAATGTCCTTGACTAGTTGAAAAGAACCCTAGCTTAGATCTCCATCATGGATTTGCTGAAGATCTCACCATCCCACAAGAAAATTCTTGAATAAGCCCTGGCCTCATTTTCCATCCCCACTGATTTTGATCTGGATCAATTCTAGGCTATGGTCACACACCTCACTACACCTCACCTTCTAACATTTTCAAAACAAGACCTTCCAACACAACCATCTCACAATCATGCGCTTGATCTTGAGGCTTTTGTTCATAAGAACAAAGTCAAAAGGGTCTTGGTGGATGGAGGTGTAGGGTTGAACATATGCACCCTTAAATTAATAAAAAAATTTGGCTTCTCCAAAGATGTTGTTGAAAAAGGAAAAGTCATAACCATCAGAGCCTATGATGATCAAGAAAGAGTGTCTTAGGGCACTATCCAACTCCCTATTCAAGTAGGGCCGACCATCATGGAAACATGTCAAGTTCTCAACCTGGAATTGTCCTATAATATCCTCCTGGGGTGTCCTTGGATTCATGGGATGCAAGCTATAGCTTCCACCTTCAACCAGTGTGTAAATTTTACATACCAAGGCCAAGAGGTCACTATCCATGGGGATCCTAAACCCTTTTACTATTGCAAAAATCTAGAATCAAAATATTACAAGATCCCACAAGTTCCCAAGAATGATGAAGGTCCCTCAACTTCATACATAGACCCAACTACTCTCGCCTCCACTTTTGTGATAGAGACAGCTGCCATTACCACCATCTTTGATATCAAGGTCACTATCCAGGACAATGGGTGTGGAGATTATACAATTCTAAAAAATTATTTTGTATTGGGAGAATTACCACAATCTCCTAGGTCATGAGGATGACCACAGTCAAATAATGCTTCCTCATCCCAAAATTTCACAACAGGCTCCTCCAGCTTCAGGAGTTGGGGAGACCTAGGTCAAGAAGTAATAGAAGAGGACCCATCAAACCTTCTATACCAAGACAACAAACCAACAATTGACCTACCTATGGATGATAGCAGTAAAGGCTTACAAATGATTCTTGCCATGGGCTATGACAAAAACAAAAAAATTAGACAAAATAAAAATGGACTTCTAGTACCTCTCATGCTGAAGATGCGTATGAAAAATCTAGGTCTTAGATTTACCCCTTCGAGGGTGACCATACTTGGCAAAGGTGCCTTGGCTAAGAAGGTCAAAACTCCTTAGAAATTAGCATCCACCCCCAATTTCCTGTATCCACAAGTCTACTTTTAGACAGCTTCACATTTGATGTGACTAATGTGTGTAGTAGTGACGATGACCCCATAACTAATTTTCCTATGCTTTTTGAAGATTCCTCCCTACTCATGATTAGTACTTTGACTTTTGAGTCAGACCATCAAGCCCATGAAATAAACCTAGTTTATCCTCAACTCATCGATTACGACCAATGAGGACCACTAATTTTGAATAGTTTCAAAAATGATGAGGCACTCTCAGAATTCATGGGACTATGGGACATGGTACCATATGGAGATCACAAGGCTACGTTTGACATCACACTGGACACACAAGCCTATTACGAGGAAACGTTTGAATCCTTTAGTCTCAAAAGAAAAAAATTGAGAATAATCTCAAGGTCTTTGAGTGAAAACCACATTGTGGCACTCTCTAACCTAAAAATAGTAAAAGTAAAGGACGTATCCAATAGTGAAACCTCTTTGAGGCACCCAAGGATGAAGGATTCAATCTTCCTCTTAGTGCTTTATATCAAGAAAAGTTAGTAGTTCTAGCCGATAAGTGCAACCCAGTCAACTTGGAAATAGAGGGAACTTCACATATCACATTTTATGTTGAATCATTAATGTCAGAAGAACAATAGATCCTAGCTACTTTCTTAAGGGGGGAAAGGTCAACTTTGCATGGACCTATGCCGATATGCTTGGGCTTGACCTAGAGATTGTGGTTCACCATCTAGTAGTTTACCTCGAAGCAAAGCCTGTCAGAAAAAAGCTCAAAAAAATGCATCCCTAGATAGACTTGTTTGTGAAAATGGAATTAAAGAAGCTACTTGATGTAGGATTCATATGGCTGATAGATTATCCAGAGTGGGTCTGAAACCTTGTACCAATTTCAAAGCCCGATGGGGGCATTCGTATCTACACAAACTTCAGTGACCTCAACAAAGAATGTTCCAAGGATGAGTTCCCACTTCCCAACATTAATATGATTGTTGATATAACCACAGGACATGAGATGCCTTCATTGATGGACAAATTCTCTGGGTATAACCAAATCATGACAGCCAAAGAAGACCAACACAAAACAAATTGTACTTTTCCATGGGGGACATATTGCTAGAACATGATGTCATTTGGCCTAAAGAATGTTGGACCAACATATCAAAGGTTCATGACCTTAATATTTCATGACATGATCCATAAGACTATGCAGGATTATGTCTACAACATATTGGAAAAATACAAAAGAGGCAGGCCCACGTAGTAGTATTGAGTGCCATATTTGATAGACTTGAGGAATACAAAGTCTTCCTTAATCCCAAGAAGTGTTTCTTTAGTGTACAATTAGGGAAGTTGTTGGGATACATTGCATCTATGAGAGGAATTGAAATAGATCCTACTAAGGTAAAGGCAATCCTCGAGATGGAGGCACCTAAGACATTGAAGCAGTTAAGGGGCCTACAAGGAAGACTCTAGTCCATCTGTCGATTCATAATGTAACAAGCAGAAAAGGTTGTCCCATACTCTCATCTACTCCACAAGGGGGTAGCGTACAAATGGGATGACAAGTGTGATTAGGCCTTCAACAAGATCAAAGAGTATTTGTTCACACCTCTAATGCTTATGCCGCCAATCCCAGGAAAGTTGCTAATCCTCTACATATCAGCAACAACAGTAGCTCTCAGTTCTCTCCTAGCTCAGCATGATGAAAATAGAACAAAGAGGGCCATCTACTACCTCAGCTGAACCATGGTAGGGCATGAGTTAAATTATTCATTCATCAAAAAAGCATGTCTAGCAGTGGTTTTTCCTCACAAAAGTTCAAGCACTACATGTTAGCACATAAAATAAAACTCATTGCCAAGATCGCCCCTTTCAATTACCTGCTTTCCAAAGTAATGTTCACAAGAAGGATGGAAAAGTGGGTCATGATCCTGTCATAATACAATATTGAATATGTAGAGTGGAAGTCCATCAAAGGGAAAGCTATTGTAGACCAACTAGCAAAAGCACTAATGTATTCAGAGAATCTGCTAATTTTGAAGTTCCCCAATGGATCCATCTTCAACTTGAGCATAAAATATCACTGGAAGTTGTACTTTGATGGATCCTACACATAGCATGGATTGGGAGCTGGGGTATTTTTCATCACTCTACAGGGAGACTGCATACCAAGATCCTACAAGTTGGCATTTCCCTACACAAACAATATCGCAGAATATGAGGCTCTAACCATAGAACTTAGAATAGAAATGCAATAGCATATCATGGCTCTCAAGGTATATGGGGATTTACAACTAATAATCAATCAAGTAAATGATGAGTATCATACTAAAGATGATAAGCTAGCTCTATACAAGAAATTGGTGGAAAGCCTTAAGGAGTCCTTCATTGATATCACATTCGAGAAGATACCTAGAGTAGAAAATAGAGTAGAAGATGCCATGGAAAGAATTGGATCCCTATTAGACATCCCTCACAATGACCCAAAGCATGAGTTCCTAGTAGAGTAGCTTCTCATACCTACATTCGAGGTACCGAAGTCCAAATTTGTGTGCAAAATCGTTGGTTCTGGTGATCCCTAGTACCATGATATATACACTTATCTAAGAATAGGAGTCATCCCCACCGAAATAACCTCAAACCTTAAAAAAACATTTGTCAAGAAAGCATCTCATTTTTTCATCCTAGGAGATACCCTTTACTTTAGGAGCATTGAGGGAACCCTATTACATTGCTTAAATGTTGAGGAGGAATTGACTGCCTTTCCCAAGGTACATAATGGCATATGTGGTTCACATTCGAGTGGTATGACCTTGGCCATGAAATTGATGAGGATGGGGTATTATTGGCCTACTATGGAAAGAGAAGCACATGAATATGTCAGAAGGTGTCTACAATGTCAGTAGTATGGGGACCTCATCCATGCACCAGCTCAAGAGCTACACCCTATTTTCACACCTTGGCCCTTTTCACAGTGGGGGCTTGATCTCATTGGAAAAATTACCCCCACCTCATCCAGTGGCCATAATTTTATCATTACCGCCACTGAGTACTTCACAAAGTGGGTGGAAGCCATACCAATGACCTACATAACTGGAAAGTAGATATCAAAGTTCATCCTGAACTACTTATTTTTTCATTATGGTGTCCCACAAGCCATTATCTCAGATAATGGGACACCATTCAAAAGTTAGGATTTCCATGACCTATGCTACAAATTCAAGATCCAACATCACTTTTGCACCCTGTAGTACCCCCAAGGAAATGGCCAAGCCAAGGCTACAAACAAGACCATTCTAAAAATCCTTAAGAAAATGGTCAACGAAGCTGGCCATGATTGGTATCTCCAACTAAAGCCTGCCCCCTGGGCCTATCTAACAAGTATCTGCACACCAACATGTGCCACTCCATTCTCCCTGATCTACGGATCAGAGGCCATATTACCCATTGAGATCAAGCTCCCGTCACTAAGAATATTACTATAGAATCTCATCATAGATGAGGAATACTAGGTATCAAGATTGAACGACTTGGAACTACTAGATGAATGGTGTACAGATTCCTTAAACCATTTGCAAGTGTACCAAAGCCAACTCAAATGGAGCTACAACAAGAAGATCAAGAGTCAAATCTTCCAAGTCAGAGAGCTTTCTCTCAAGGAGAATCAGAAGAACGCTCCAAATCCAAATAGAAAAGGTAAATTTGAACCCAATTGGTTGGCACCATTCATCATCACAGCAAGCTACAAGTTAGGGGCATATCAATTATCAATGCCAGAAGGCGAGCCTCTGTAGGAGCCCATGAAAACTCCTATCTCAAAAAAAATTATGCCTAAAATATTTCAAGGTATAAAACCAAAAATACACAAAAAATCAAAAAATTTCATGAAAAAATGGTCACCTTGATGATAACCTAGAAAATAGGCATCTTGGTGACAACAAAAAATACAAAAATACAAAAATCAGAAAAAGGATTAAAAATAGTAAAGACAAAAAAATCATCCTCTAGTGAAAACCACTTCGGTGGCACTTTGGGAAAGTACCTTTATGAAAACTTGGAAAACAAGCACCTTGTGTAAGTAAGCACATTCCCTCTACTAGGATCTTCACAGATTTTTTTGCATCATTCATCCATCACACTTCCATCATCCATCTATCTCCATCCATCACCCATCCACATCCACATCTTAGCTTGGTCATGTATTCATGTCATGATCCATCCTAGTACTACTCAGCCCATTCTTAAGGTCAGTTTGTCCTTCCTTTATCGGAGTATTCTATTGCATCATGCTAGGGGAATGTTTTCATCAAATTGGATTCGTGTATATTCTTGGAGTACCTAAAATAAAAAATCCAAAAACATTCATAAAAAACCCAAGAAAGTCCAAAAACATTCAAACTATATCAAAATCTAAAAATAGGTCAAAAAGTCAAAAAGTAAAAAATAGAGTCATCTTGTCAAACTACGTCATCTCTAAGCTTTGAACGTAGGAAAGGTTGATCTTTGATCTTCCCTCGAGACACTTAGGCCATTCCTTTAGGATTCCATCATAATAAACTAGTAGTCCATTTGTTCATATCTCATCAATAATCAAGTCTATGTCAGTCAAACTATGTGGTCTCTATGTGTATAACGTAGGAAAGGATAATCTAGTTGATCAGTGCTTGAGGCCCCTAGGATAGGTCTTTAGGTTTGGTCTTGGTAAAAATCTCAGAAAACCCAAAAAAAGTGGAAAATTTGAAAATCAAAACATTTGTAAAATCTCAAAAATACCAAAAACAGCCTCAAAACATTTCAAAAATATCCAAAGATTTGAAAAAATCCATCCATCCCATCTCACTTTCACCCAAAATAAACATCATTCTCACAATAAATCATCATCACCCCCAACCTTTGGTAAGACAATCGGAAACAAGTTTGGCAGTTCAAAAGTGAAAATTCAAATGTCAAGGTATCAAGTCTAGGTCGATACATAAACAAGTTGTTCAACTCTTTGTGTCAATAGCCTATCATCCAATCAATCCCAAATCAATCATCTGATATCATCATGTCCTAGGATGCATCCTTCCTACCATGGACATCAACATTAGGCATCACCATAGTTTAGCCTTGGCTAGCGGTATTGAAGAACATTAGCTTGTTTTCTTTCTTTATCTTTGTCTTTTGACCTATCTTATTGCGCTCATTTCGATGACCTCTCAATGATGTCCCAAACTAAGGGATTTAGAGAGAAAGGAATGGGGCAAAAAATCATTATCTTTTTATTTGTTGTACTTGTTGGATATTCTTGTAATATAATCTTGGTCATACGTGCTTTGTTTGGGTGTAGGGGGGGATGTTTTGGGTATCTTGTTGACCACATAGGAAGGCTTTACTTTCTATGTTTTGGTCCGAGATGTTTCGAATATCTAAATTTCATTTTGAATAAGGTTCTATGTGTTAGGTGTGAACAGGAGTACTCCTATCTAAGTGTCGAGTAAAAAATCCATCAGACTAGGTGCAACGCCATCCTGGTTCTTCATACCTTGATGCATCATGCCTATGTGTATTATCAAACATAAGCTAAATGGCCATTTTAAAGTCCTAATTCCTTAGTGAGAAAATCATCATCATTGTCATCATCTCTTGACTTGTTGGAGTCTCTTGCTTTCTTCTATCTTCTTTCCATGCTAACATGGTGGCATGACAGTTAATCATAAATCATCATTGCCATTCCATCCATCCTGCATCCATAAACCATCAGCATAATGCATATCATATCATATAGAAAACATTAATCATCTCTCATTCATTTCATTTCCATCATTATAGATTGGTTATTTTAAGCATCTCATAAACCATACATATGCATTCATTACATAAGCATAAAGGAAACCATCACATAGGCATTATTAACTCAGATCATTATCAGAGCATCTATTACATCATCATATATACATCATAATATAACTCATTTACATCCATTACATAACAATATAACAATGCATACATATCATCCATTTGCATTATCAAGACATAGGTGTCATATCATAACATATACATCATTACATCATCATTAAATACATCATCTCATAGAAATCATTATAAAATGCATCATCACATCATATCATGTGCATCATCATAACATCCATTAATGCATCACCATATCATGCATGAGAAAAATAATGAAAAAAGAAAAATATTGCATCTCATACATGTTATCATTATCCATCAAACATCATAATATAGATTTGTTAGTCTAAGAATTCACATATCTACATACATCATCATCAAAAGCACATAGAAAAGATATTGAAAAAGCATTGCATCCATAAACCATTGCATCACATCATAATATCATGCATCGCATAACATCGACACATCGCATCACATATAGAAAATAGAATCCATCACATTAAGCATAAATAGAATAGAACATAACATGCATTGGGTCAAATCATCTCATCTCATATATCATCAAAATAATATACACTATCATGTTATAAATCAGGATCAAGTGTCTATCAATCAAATATATAAAGTACAATCGCCCACGAGGCTATAAAAAAAAATCCCATGAAATGCAAAAATAATCATGTCTCTAATCAAAAGTAGGCTATCCCTACTGGCTGACCTTGCCATTGCTACCCTGTCTCTCTCCATGGCCTTTGGAGGTCAATACCCTATCTACTGCAAAAAATCTAGGACCTAGGATGCTCGTGGAATAGCCTGATTATAATGAAATCTGTAATAATCAGTCTCTCGAACTACCTCCCTGTATGCTCACAATGAAACTGAACTCTGGGAGGAGGATGCTAACATGCTCTTGAGTTGTTGTCGGCGGCCCATCTCCTATGTTGCTCTAAGCTCTGTGGCCTATCTCTACTAGATAGTTTGGTCTCGCTCTATCTATAGCTAGTCTCTCTCTATTGTCAAAGCAACAACCTATCCCTGTAGCCCCTGGACCTGTGCCTGCAACTACTAGATACAGGCATCCCTCTGAATAGGTGGAGGTCCCTAATCTCTCTAAAATGGCTGATCCACCTGCCTATCTTGTCTGCCCTGGTCCTAATCCTACCTCGGCTGATCTTGTTGTGCTCTATCCAGATCAGGCTGTTGGTGTGGTTTTCCTCTGCCCTAACCCCCATCTCCATCTCCTCAGCCTCCCTAGCCCCAACCTCGTCCTGTCCCTCTGCCCCTAGCTCTCTATCGTGTTGATGGTGTCCCTGGCATTGTCAACTTGAGAGGTGGCATGAACTAGTCTTTATACGCTTGTGTGGTCCCCGCATCGACTTGACCCTGATCATATGGCCATAGCCTAGCCACCAACTATCTAAAGGAATCAATTTCCTCTTGGGCTAGAATGTAGCAGCCCCATGAGGTCTCCCTTGTAGTACGCACAAATATGGCAATGTATTGGTCATCGGGTCTATCCTGTGACTCACCAAACTGTCTTTGAACTCGACTAGGTAGGTACCTCTTGATCATGGTGTGCTCTTGGCCCTACATCAGTCTATCCTGTCTAGTGAAAAATAGTTGTTGGGTGTCATCATACTGCATCAGCCATCTGAGATACAGCTTCCATGTGAACACTCTCATGTCATCAATGACCCCCCTCAAATGAGGGATGCCAACCTGTCCTATGAATGTAAAAGAAATTAATCCCCTATACCTCCAGATGACTGGGTAATCTGGCTCCATATCAACCACTATGACTCATGGACAAAGCATGATGATGTGCTCCCAAGCCTAGATATGGAGAAGTGTGACTCCGGCCCTCATGGCTCTGCCATCACCATATGAAAAAATCATGTAAATCTTAGTATAGAGAGGCCAATAGTACTAGTCCCCACACAAAGCATACTCTCTATCACACCATCAGCTCCCAATCGAGCCCCCATCTTGGACTAAAATATTAGCCCCCCTAATTTGGTGCAACAAGTCCCAAATGATAGTTGCAATGACTAGGTGAAAGGGTGACACGGTGAGCATGTAGCACTCCAACTCAATCTCTCCCTCTGAAAGATGATCTCATCAAGGCCCATCACATCATAACATGCATCTAGCTCGACATCCACATCATAGATCACTCGCTCTCCATGGATAGGTAATCAAGGAATGCACCACACATCCTCCAATGTCACTGTGGCCTCACCCATTGGAAGGTGAAATGATGGTGTCTCACTATGCCATCACTCTGCTAGCGCTATCATCATCCCCCAATGCATCCTCACTGGTGGTGCATATGCAATATACCAGAGTCCAATCACCCCTAGGTGCTCTTGGAGTCACTCATGCATACCAACTAGTTTTCCAAGTATGGAGGATTTGTGCTCACATGAATGAAGAATCTCTGCCTTCTCCTACATCAAGAAAGTCATGGTGTCAAGTTTCGTAAAAAATTGAGATCTTGTCTAAAGTTTTTGCAATTGAAATAGAAACTGTGTCACTACTTGCAATTACGATGTAGTTTGAAAGTTCCAAAATCCGCCATTGGGGGCTCTAAACTCCCAAACTCTGTTGTCATGACGCAATTTGAGCTAGCCCCAGTTTGACACTAAACCCTAATTTTCAAAGTGGCCTACTGTGGTGCTATATTCATGTGCAGTCCAATTTGGAGTTTGAACCCTAACTCCAAACTATGACATCGCTTCACTATTCATGATGGTGGTGCAGTTTGAGGCCATGTGGCACCGAAATAAGATTTTTAATGGCACTATACAGGACCACTTGACCAAAAGTTGACTTTCTAAGCTAATAAATATGCATGAAAAATGAAATGAAAGTCAGGTCAAGTTGACTCACTAGTGGTCCAATGCCAAGTAGCCTTTGGTACACTCGTACTCACTTTGAGACGTGTTGTGGAAGTGGTTGTTGTGCCATCTCTTACAAGGCTCGGAGCTCAAATCATAGAAATCTCAAAAGGCTATGTGTGCAAATGAACTGGAGGTGGCCCCTCAAGGCCTATTTAAGCCTAAAATCTATGGTTTTTTTACCCCATTTAGCCATCTAGCTAAGGTTTTGGACCCCCGATCCCATTTTTTCCCAATCAAGGGCCATTTTGCATCATTTTCTCACATTTTTACACATTTTTGGCATCCTAAAACCTTTCTGGACCCGTCAAGCACCTTGTCCTATTTTTTTGCAAGATCACCCAAAAATCAAAATTTTTGTCTAATCTCTCGAGGGGGCAGTATATCGGCATGTGTCTTCTCACTGGGGAAATAGTGGGGTAATTTTGAAAATTGACAAAAAAAAATTGATTGAGACAGTTTATTCTTTGAACCAGCGCAGCAAGTACTTTGCTTCAAAGAGGGGAAAAATGTAGACATGGAAAATATATCGACACACTTGATCCTGATTGCTAACATCATCTCATCCTAAATCATCTTCTTAGCTAGTCATCACCTTTCATCCCTTAATTGAATAAATCAAATTTATCTAATTAATTCACCACTTCTTGTTAATTAAATGAATCAATTTTAATCAATTAACCCTTTAATCTCTATTTAATTAAATAATTTATTTAATTTAATTAAATCTAAACCATATTCCTCTCAAATTTGATTTAAATCAATCCAAAAATATAAATCAAATTGTCACATCAACTAATCTCCTATTAAATTAATCAAATTCTATCTAATTTAATCCTAATCACCTAAATCCTCTAGATTTCGCAACTTGCACCAATAAATCATTTCTTTGATTTATTAAATCCATAATTACTTTCAAAATGGCATCAAAACGAAATATTCCTCCAAGTTTGAAAATCCCTCCAAATGGATTTGTCCTTCCAACAAGGCATTCATTTCCTCTTACATACATTCCTTGTGCATTGAGCCAAGTGGCATTTAATTCATTCCTTTCTCTGTCCAACATTTCATTTCATAATTTCAAAATTCCACCTAATATCATTTATTGTGCACATTCATCAAAATGTGCTCAAGCTTCCTACATTCACATCTTGACAAGTGGCACTTGGCCATTGGATGTTGAATGATCCCACATTGCTTCATTTTGATCATTCTTCCATCTTATTCTTTTATAAATAGAAGGTTTTCCTTTGTATTTGGGATCCACAACTTAGAGCAAAGTTACTATCTTCACATTTGGAGCAAATTCATCCATTTCCATAGCATTCTCCATTATCATAGCTAGGTTATTGCATATGTTATCAAGGAAGCACATTGTTCATCATCATCAAGTGGATCAATCTTCATAAAAATTTCAAAGGAGTTGGGAAAGGGCCAATTTCCACATCAAATTAGCACCAAGTCCCCCATGGGATTGAGAGTTTGCATGTTTAAATACGATTTAGTTGCTTTTCTTGTTTTTTCTCTATTTCTTTCCTATTTTGAGCATTATAGATGAATTTCATGGGGAATCTTAGTTCTAACTTGCATATGGATCTAATACTATGTTTGTTTGCTATGTTTGTTCAAGTCTAGGATTGGGGTTCACACTTGGTAAAACAACTTCTCATACCAACTTTCAAAATCCTTGAATCTGAATTTGCATGTGTCATTGTTGGTCCTAGATCCCTGTGGTACCTTGACATATTTTCTTACCTTAATAGAGGAACCCTTCCATCAGATATCACCCCGAACCTTAAAAAGACCTTTGTTAAAAAGGCATCCCAATTTGTGATCCTAGGTGATACCCTTTATCGTCGAAACATTGAAGGGACATTACTACAATGTCTTAACCAAGAGGAAGCCTTAACTGCTTTAACAAAAGTACACAATGGAAAATGCGGGTCCCATTCTAGCAATATGACATTAGCTAAGAAATTTTTGAGGATGGGGTATTATTGGCTAACCATGGAAAAAGAAGCTCACTAGTATGCATGGAAATGCATCTAGTGTCAACAACATGGGGATCTGATTCATGCTCTAGCTTAAGAATTGCAGCCAATGATCACACCATGGCATTTTTTGCAATGGGGCCTTGACCTCAAGAAAAATCACTCCAACCTCATCCAACAACCATAATTTTATCATAAGTGCCACTAAGTACTTTACTAAGTGGGCTAAAGCTATTCCTTTGACCTACATAACAGGGAAGCAGATAGCCAAGTTTATCTTGAATTATCTAATTTGTCATTATGGTGTTCCACAAACCCTCATCTCAAATAATGAAACACCATTCAAGAACTAGGATGTGAAGGAGTTAGGCCAAAATTTGAATATCCAACACTAATTCTCTACCCCGTACTATCCCCAAAGCAATGGCCAAGCAAAAGCAATGAACAAAACTATCCTAAAAATCTTAAATAAAACAGTTAATGAAGCTAGTTGTGATTGACATTTGCAGCTAAATCCCACTCTTTTGGCTTATCGAACCATTATCTGCACGCTTATGGGTGTAACCCATTTCTTCTTGGTCTATGGATTAGAAGCCATCTTTCCTATCAAGGTTGAGCTCCCATCATTATGAGTGCCACTACAAAATCTAATAACTAAGGAAGAATACAGAGTGTCTCAACTAAATTAGATAGAATTACTGGATGAACGTCATCTTGATGCCCTTAATCACTTGCAAGTATATCAAAACTGAATGAAAATGATCTATAACAAGAGAATCAAGTATCGGTCATTCTAGGTAGGAGATCTAGTCTTAAAGCAGAATCAGAAGAATCTTCTAGATCGGGACAACAAAGGAAAGTTTGAGCCTAACTAGTTAAGTGCCTTTGCCATCACAACAAGCTATGGATCAGGAGCATACCAATTTTCAATTCCTAAAGGCGAACCCTTGCAGGAGCCAACTAACAACTTACATCTCAAAAAAATTTATGCCTAACCTTGACAGGTGTAAATCAAAAAATACAAAAAAATTAAAAAATTATTAAAATCCAAATAAAAAGAGAAAAAGGATTGAAAAAGTAAAGAAAAAAATAGTCCGCGCTTTAGGAAATTCCTTTGGTGAAAATATGGAAAACATGCATCTTGCTTAAATAAAACATCTCCATCTATTCTTTGGCTCTTTTGGCCCTATCATTCTTTGTATCCCCCATCCACGTCCTTATCATGGCTTGTCACTATGAGGTATCATGAACTATTTAGCACTACTTGGCATATTCCCAAGGTCAGTCTATCCTACCTTTATCAAAGTAGGCTAACATGTCACATTAGGGGAATTTTGTTATGGATCACAATCAGGGTTTTTATATATCTTGAAGTCATTGGAAATCTTATCAAAAAACACCAAAAACATTCATAAAATATTATCTAGAAAATTCAAAAAAAAATTGCATAATTTTGTATAGCGAAAAATCCAAAAACATTCAGAAAATTGTAAAGGAAAAATCCAAAAATATCCATAAAACATCAAAATCCCTAAAAAAGTTGAACATTGAAAATCCAAAAAATAGATTCTTCTTGTCAAACTACGTTGTCTCTGAGCTGGAACGTAGGAAAGTCCATCATTGTTGTTCCCTCGAGACGCCCTAGGTCGGTCCTTTAGAATTCCATCATAATAAGTTGTCGTCTTTCATCTATTCATATTTTCATCTTGTAAGTGGGTCAAGTCAATCGAACTATGTGGTCTCTACGTATATAACATAGGCAAGGCTAATCTTTGATCAACCCCCAAGGCCCCTAGGATAGGTCTTTAGGTTAGGTTCTAGATTGAAACTTGGAAACTCTCTCAGAAAACCCCTAAACATTTGTAAAATTCTTAGAAAACAAAAACATTCAAATATTCCTGAAAAACCAAAAAAATATTTTAAAATGGAAAACACAAAAACAATGGAAAACATTCAAAAGACCTAAAAAGCCTCAAAACATTTAGAAAACCCTAAACAACCTTAGAAAATTTGAAAATCCTAAACATTCATATAAACTTTCAAAAAGCCCAAAAACAACCTCAAAACATTTTCAAAAATACCAAAAACATTGAAATATTCCAAAAAATCCAAATCCATCCATCCCATCTTGCTTTCACCCACAATATAAACTTTCACCCATAATAAAACAATCATTACCTTCAACCTTTGGTGAATCAAATAGAAAACCAGTGTAACAAGTCCTAAAGTGTGAACCTAAAAGTCTAAATCATAAGTAAATGTGTCAATGAAGCTTATAGCAATGACTCATCTTAGCATCATTGTCCCAACATCAAAAAACCCTCTGATCAACATGTCCTCGGATGTATCCTTCCTCTAATGGACA
>VDFB02106093.1:0-41005 GCA_007258455.2 Sequoia sempervirens
GTAAGAACCTTTAGATCTATTGAATGCAACCTCTTCTTCGAAAGTGACATCCCTGCTGATCTCAATTTGTTTCTGCCCTGGAATGTAGATCTTGTAGGCCTTGGAAGCCTCACTGTATCCCACAAATATTCCTTTCTTGCCTAATGGTTCTAGCTTAGAACTTTTATCCTTAGGCACATGAATATAAACAGGACAACCAAAAATTCTTAAATGACTAACCTCAAGTTTCACACCTGTGAAGGCCTCTTCAAGAGTCATATTTTTCAATATTCGATGAGGGCTTCGATTTTGAACATACACCGCAGTTCTGGAAGCTTCTGCCCAAAGGAAGGTTTGTAAGTCTTGATCATGAATCATAGCTTTGGCTGCCTCAACTATGGATCTATTATTTCTTTCTGCAACTCCGTTTTGCTCAGGATTGTATGGAACACAAAACTCCCTCTTGATCCCTGCCTTAATGCAGAAATTACAAAAACCTTCAAAAGTGTATTCCCCTCCATTATTAGATCTCAGAACCTTGATCCTCTTTCCAAACATATTTTCAACTTGAGCCTTGAATTCTTTGAATCTATCAAGTACTTCTTCAGACTCCTTAGACTTCAAAAAGTAAATCCAAGTCTTTCGAGAACAGTCATCAATGAAAATCACATAATACCAAAATCCACTCAAAGACGCCACCGACATTGGACCACACAAATCAAAATGAACAAGATCTGGAATTCCTTTTGATCTACTTTCACTACCATGAAAAGGACCCTTAGTATTCTTACCCATTGCACAACCTGACTGAGTTTCGGTAGACCAGTAACCATCTTCTCCATGGATGGAAGGGCTCTGAAATGTAGGTGAGCAAATCTTCTATGCCATAGCTCACTCGAACTGGTAGAATCATGCAACAATGCTTGAACTGGACAAATAGAAAGTCTGTATAGACTCTCTTGATGGACACCAATCACACGAGTTGTTTTGATGCTAGAGTTCTTTGGCCAAGCAAGAACTTTTCCCTCAAAAAAATGCAACTTGATACCCTTTGTCCTCCAAAGCTGAAATAGATACAAGATTTCTCTTGATTCCTGGTACAAACAAGACATCACTCAAATGAAGAGGGATGCTAGAATCTAGGTGAAGAGAGGTGGCACCAGCACCTTTCATTGAATAGCAAGCATCATCTCCAATTATCACTTGTAAGTTGGTTTCTCTTTCTACCAAGTCTGAAAGATGCTCTCGATATCCTGTAATGTGTCGTGAAGCACCACTATCAATCAACCAAGTGCTACTGTTGGTAGGAACATTGCTTGATAGGGCAGAGATGAATAGAAATCCTCCTGAGTTGTCTCTAGATTCCTTTTGAGGCGAGACATCATCAACATCCGCAGTAGAAGCATGTTGCTTTGGTCTTGTTATACAATCTCAAGCATAGTGACCATACTTGTCACATCTGAAACACTGAATATGAGAGAGATCCTTCTTCTTCTTTGGTTTAGGAGCAAAATCTGATTTTTTGTCTCTATTCCTCTTGAAATTGCCTTTTCTCCCTTCTCTTCCTTTCTTCCTGGAAGTTTGAGCAGCAAGAATATGATTGTCTTCATTGTGAGAGCTTCATCCATTCCCTCTTGCTGCCAACCTGGATTCTTCTTGAATGCAATCAGCTCTAAGACGATCAAACTTGGGTAATTTAGATATTCCACTAATTGTACTAATTTAGGTCTACTCTCCTCCTAGATGAAATCATCCCAAAGCTTCTAAAAAGTGGCAAGCTTCTCAAGAGTACAAACAACCTGGAAAAACAAGTCCTAATGATAGAGCGCACCCATTCATAACTATGGACACCAACTCATCATCTTCCACATTCACCTCAATAGCGGCAAGTTGATCTTGAAGCCTAGTGATCTTCATAAGATAATTGACTAGTGTGCCTATATCACTCATGCATGTGCCATCGAGCTTGTTCTTTAGCAACATCTTGCAAGAAATCTTCACTCTAGTACAAAGCAATCAAGGAATCAACAATTTCCTTTGTTGTCTTCCTTTTTGCGATGTGAGTGATCCAAGATGATTCATTTCACCTTGGCTAACTTTTTGTTATGTTCAGCCAACTGAACAAGGTCAGTAGCAGCTGCAACCTTTGTCTCCACAAAGCTCTAAAGATCAACCTCCTCCAATAGCATCTACATTCAACACTTCCAAGGTGTAAAATTGCCAGCCCCCACTAGATGATCACTCCCTAAGAACAAGATTTGTCACATATGCAACTCCTAGAACATCAAAACCAGACAAAGCAGCTAGGAAAAACTCAAATCCACCTCTCATAGGTATGGATCGCTTCAATTACTCAAACAAGGGCATCACCCCCACTAAAATCCTCCAACAACTCACTCTCACATGTATCAGCCCACTCCATACACAAATCTAGAAATTTTCAAATTCAAATTAGGTGCTCTCATACCATGTTAATTTTAAGACCATGGTAAGCAAATTCTACACTCAAAAAATTATTGTAAAACTAGGTACCTTAAAACATGAAAACTTCAATTAAAACAATAATCTCTAAATATGCTAACCTACAAACACATTCTTCTGAAAATATGAACAATGAATACACAATATTGAACTCTCAAATCAGAAATTGTTTTCTTATTATATCTAAAAAGAAATACACTACATTGGAACAAAGTCTTGGAAAAGAGACTCTATATGCATCATAATCAAAATTAGAATATGTGCCCTCTAAATAGACAAATGCACTAAGAATCTAACTAAGAGAAACTAAATGAGGGGTCATGCTTACAACTTACTAGAATGACACTTAGTTTGACTAGTCAATCAACTTGTTTGATTGATCAATCGACATAGTCTAACAGCTAATTGCTCGTAATCAAAGTAGTTGAGACTAAGCTACATCCACAAATAACTCAAGTCTCAAATAGTTAATTAGGTACTAATCTCAAAGCTCCCTATATAAATAAATCTTCTCCTTACTGATCTCTCAGTTACACAAAGGTTTGCATCCATTGTTCTGCCATCATTGTGAGAACACTAGCCAAGCAACTTGTAATGTCCCATAACTTGTGCAAATGTCTTGAAATATTCTTACCAAAGTCGGGGGTTTTCATCCACTAACTTGATGAAGAAATTAATGCATTTCGTCCTCGAATTTCTGGTCTATTAAGGGTTTCGTCCTCAAGATTGCTGAATCATCGATTTATATTCCATGAAGAAAAAATAAATAATTCTCTGCTCTGAAATTTACCCTCCTTCCTCTTGATAAATCTTCTTATATACCCCTTTTCTTCAAGGGTCATAACCCCTTGGGATGCCCTTTGGCTTTTAGTTAATCATTATTTATTCTTTGTTTGAAATAAATCACAGGTGTTAAGAGTAAGGACACCACATTATAAGAGGGTCGACTGTTTGAAGGAAATTGCCATTTATTTGAAGGAAATTACCATTTTTAGAGGGCCGGCTGCTTTGGGGGGATTTGCTGTCCTCTTAATATAGCCTACCTGCTGCTGCCTATTAATATGACCAGCAGAAATTGATGGATACAACATTTTAAATATGGAATATGTTGGTCAGGGGCATTACACAACTCAAGGTAAAAACTCTTAAACAGTATTTGGATACAATTGTCTAATATTCCAAATCCAATATTTCAAGGAAATTACAAACTCCTAGCAACATACAATATTGAGGTTATGAGTGACTATGAGTGACTAGGTAACCATCAACAGTGCCTATATCAAAATGTAACATGTAGTTTCTAAAATACTATTAGAATCTAGAGGGCTATTTTAACCCAAGTGTTGCTTTTTTTGGTTGATTTTTGTTCTTGATTGATTTAATACCACTAATATGGAGTGGCATAAAGAATGATTGCGGCATCATGCACTTCCTTTGATAACAAGGAGGAAGTTGACGAGGCCATGTCCACATGTGGAACAAAGAGGTTGATGTTGGAAATGGTACAACTCTTCATTGGAGAAGTTTAAATCATGAATAGAGAAGGAAAGGATGGTAAGATTTTGTTATGTTTTCTTAGTATTTCAGTTCTAAGCCCATCTATAGGGATAAGAGTAACTTCAAGGAGGAGACTTTAGTTATATTGGGTCAGTTATACAAATTGATGAAAATCACCATGGTACTTCAAATAGTATAAGAGAACACCATAAATAGTCCAAATCCCTCAAAGACCAATTGTCCTCATGGAAAGCATGTGTACCAATGGCATGCTTGTTGGTTGTTGCTAGAAGCAAATTGAGTAAAAGAGAATGAGCCTATGACTACATTTGAAGTAGCTGATTGTTAACAAATTATATATGGAACTAAACAAGGGCAGTACTAAAATCACACTGAAAAATATTTTTTTTATTTTGCTAAATTGACTTCCTTGAGTCACATATTACAAATTAAATTTCTCCTTACAAGCTTGAATTACATTCTTCTAGTTTTTTTCTTTAACAAATAATCAGCACTTGGGCAACTTCTATTAAGTTTGTGAAATACCTTAAAAAAATTAAAATTAAACAACTAAATTAAGCACCCTTCATGCAGTTGTCCAAACTAAGAGAAAAAAAGATAGAAAAAACATTGAATTAGGCATCCAAAAAATAGCAGATTGGCATGTCCCCATTTCCGCACAAGGCCTAATTTCAAATAAAGGCGGGAAAAAATAGTTTTTTTAAACACTACATCTGAATTTAATTTTCATTAATAATTAAATATTAATAATAACTATTATTTTAAATAGTAATAAACAAAATAAATTTAAATTATTAATAATAACATTTAAATTTAAAAATATGGATGGCCAACCCATTTGGGGAGGCGCTCAAGATTGCATATTTAATTTGATTTCAATTACTGAAGGAGATCAGGAAGGAAAATGGAATCATGTTAATGGTTGCAGGGACGATACCCTCTGCTAACCGTGCCAAGTAAGACGTAGCCCTTACCCAGCGCAGTGATTCCCTTTCACAACATTTGCCATTCATCATCTAATTCGCAATCTGCGTATCACAGGTCTGAATGGGTGTGATAAACGAGAATTGAGGGAAGCGATTACACTCAGAAGAGTAGCGGAGCCTTTTAGGCTTGCGCCACTCCCATATATTATCTCCTGGCTGTGATTTATATCCCTGCTGTCATCATCAATCTTCAAAGTGAATCCTATCATTACTAGCACTCGATAGCAGCTGGAAGAAGAGGAAGGAAGGCACCATAATTTAGGCGCCCTCTATATCACATTAATCGAACCCACACGACAAGACATACTCAACGACACTCCATTAGATCACTATTGTGACCCATACGCGCATGCCTGGACAGAGCAACCCATCAATCACAGAATTCCAAAATCAATTGAATTGTGTCTTCTTACCTGTGAGTCGCACGTATCTTTCATATTGTTGTGAAACTTTACACTATCCAAATTCACATATGTATATACGTACTTGATGACTAAATTGCATTATCATTTATGATGAAGTTTGAGTTAGATTCATGAGATATGTATACATGTTTGTATTGTCTTTCCACATGGGTTGTTGCGAACCAAATCTGGGCAGACTATTTCCTGCCAACACCATTTGACTCTAATCTAAACATCCTGTGCAATCATTTGTTGCTCGTTAATTTCCAGATCTGAGTATTTGTGTTTTATATATCCATATTTGAGTTGTTGTGTAAAAGTGAGTGTCAGGCTTCTTATAGTGGTATCAGAGCCTCAATCCTGCCAACCTATGCATTCAATTGTGCAAATGAGTGAGGAAGACGATGAAGTTGTGCTCTCCAAAATTGCTCGATGGTATGAAGGGTATCAAAAGTATAAGAATCTTTTGTCATAACAAGAATATGTAAGACTGACGAGAATGGCTATAGTTATACCCATAAATGAGGAGATTATCGATATCTTTGATGAGTACTTAGGTGAACCTGAGGCTATCAAGGACACAAAATCTTTTGATAGGTACTACATAAGGAAAAGAAAGGAAGAGGAAGAACAGTCAAACAATGATGAAGACATGGTAGAGCAACCCTTGCCTATGGAACCTTTTCCTAAAGAAGAACCAAGAGTGTGTGTTGAAGATGCGTCGATGATTGTTGACGATGACCAAAAGACACCCACCCACTTTTCAAGTATGGATGTAATCAAATCTTATAATGACAGTTTGCAATGTTTGGAAAAGTTTGATGGTTTGCAAGATAAGGGTTATGCTGTTGTGAAGAGTGGTTTGACTAAGACTAACTCTTGTGAGGAGGTATTGCAAGTCAATCATGAAAACCCTAATAATAGTGAAGAGATGAAGGTTATAACCAAAACAAGAGGAGAAAACTCCATAGAGGTTGACCAAGAAACATTTGAGCTCCTCTACTCCAAGATTAATGAGTTCGTTGATTGGTTAATTTGTAATCTTGAGAAGGAATTTTTTGGTGCACACATGATGGGTCTAGGAGAGGCCAACATGGAGACGGAAGGTAAGGACTCTAATCACCTTGATCATTTCAGCTCAAGGTATGATCTATCTCAGCTTTGCTATCATGAAAAACAACTATATTTGGAAAATATGGAAGGGTACAAAGGTTCCCTTGTCCAAAAATGCCAATACAGTGTGATATGGGATCCAGGGGATTGTTTATCTTTGATGAGAGCTTTATCTAGGGTGATATCTAGCGATTAGAACCCACATTCTAAGAATGTCGTAGGCATTCTGAACTATATTGAGGAGCAAGGGAATGTTGAAAGTGCAGATTTGGTTGAGCCTTTGATCTTTCATGGAGAATTGACTTGTGTTGTGATACAACCCCATCATATTGATGACCCTTGGGTGAAGCATGAGGCTGCCCTACAGCACTCATCATGGATACAATTGCTTTGGCACTCACTTGAAGACATCATGAATACATTTACTTCTTCTTGGCACAAACTTGCAAAAATGAAGTTTCAATCGATCTATGATCCTAGGTATTGTTGTGACCTTTCACACATCAGCCCCATTCAAATGGGGACCCCCTAATTTTCGCCCATTCGCTCCTGGTTTTGTTTTGGTTCTCTCGCCTCTGGTTTTTCCTCGACGCTCTCGTCATGGAGCTTTTTTAACATGAAATCGGCCGGTCTAAAAATTCAGTTTACCGCTTCGGGTCGGGCCTTAAGGTCATGCAGAGTCAAGAAATTGTAATTGAGCTCTCAACATTGTTGTCGACATCCAAATAGCTTCCAGCCCAAATTTCATCGATTCGGTGATACTTAATATTTTAGTAAGTGAGTCACGTAATTTGTCACTTATTTTGAGATTCCGACATCACACAAAGATTCGTGAGTACATCGATCGCTGTGACATGCTAAATTTTGAGCAAAATTGACAACTTACTATTTTAGTCCCCCGGGCTTCCCAAGATATCATCGTGGTGATGCAGAGTTTTTCTTGCATGTTCCGCATATTCTGGTTTTTCGAGACCTTCGCTGTGATATAACATGCAAGTCGATGATCACTTTCGTGATTCAAATTTCTTCCGAGGCTATTTTAGGGTTTGTATACAGCTTTTGCATGTCGTGATTCCCTATTGCTTTTCGAGAGCTTCACGATGGTGTGACATGCACGAGGATTCTCAGTAAGGAACTTGCTATTTTAGCAGGTATGCCCCGGCAGCCGCCTCCCAGTAGTTCAGTTCACGAGCCGATCAGCAGTGCCCGCAGAAACAAGAGCAAACAGAGTTCATTTGGGATGCATGCAATGCAAATTAGGGTTTCCAGCTTCGGAGCCTAAAAATAGGCATCAAAAGTCAAAATCTTCAAAATCCGATGTAAACCACCGCGATCAGCGTCCTTCAGGCTATCTGTTGGTGAAATTTCGAGTCAAACGAGCACTTACTATTTATAGTAAGTCAAATTGGAAACATGCTAAAAATAGTAAATCAGCGCATGCATCAGTGTCAGCCAGCAGGTCACGTGGTGAGGAGCGCCTCATTAAAATTTCAACTCGATCGGAGCAATGGAGCTATCAGAAACATGAGCTTACTATTTTTAGTAAGCCACCTCCAGAAACAGGCTATAAATGGCAGGTTTGCTCAGAATGGCAGTGTCGACAGGTTGATAAGGTTATGAGAATGCTACGTTTAAAATTTCAAGTTAATCCAAGCTTCAGAAATGCAAGAATGAGAAGGCTTACTATAAATAGCAGGGTATGAGAAGCTGGCGAGAACGAGAAAATTTGTCTAAGTCTGGAACTTCGTCCAGCAGGCCTATCAAAATGCGCCCAGCTAGTAAGGAGGCATAAAATTTTCTAAGTATGAAGTTTTCGTCCTTCACACAGGGCAAAATGCGCCCAAGGCACAAGAAGTCAAAGGAAGTCAACATTGTTCATCCTGCAGCAGGGGCAAAATGCGCCCAAGGGAACTCAGGAGGAAGTTTTAAAATTTTCTAAGTGTTTGTTTTCATCCTCCAACACATGTGAAATCCGCCCAGCTACAAGACACATCAAGGAAAAAATTTTCTAAGGCAAACTCGTCCTCCTCAAGGGGTGAAATGCGCCCAAAAGAGAATAAGTCAAAGTGGTCAATGCTTTTTATCCTGTAGCAAGGCAAAATGCGCCCACCTCATAAGCAAGTTGCTAAAAAATTTTCTAAGTATAAGTTTCATCCAGCAAGGGGTATGAAATGCGCCCAAAGGAGAGAGGGGGTCAAAGCAAAGTCAACCTTTTTTTTCTCCTCCACATAAGAAATGCGCCCAAAGCTGCCAAGTGAAGACAAAATAAGGAAGGCAAGGTGGCGTTGCATGTGTTTTATCCACCTCCCTATGCTAAATGCGCCCATGCAACTAAGGAGTCAACAAGTCAACAAAACTCATCCTCCTCTATGCCTCAAATGCGCCCATGTTTGAAGTGTAAGTGGTAAATAAAAGTGGTGAATAAGGCGAAAATGTTACCTAAACATGGTGAAAGGTGGTAAAAGCTTGGGCGTTATCCTCCTTCATGGCTAGAATGCGCCCAAGGTGGTGGGCCTTGGATAATTTTGCTAGGCGTGATTTCTCCAAGAGTGTTGGACGCCTAAGGTGATGTGTAGTGGAAAATATTTGAAGAGGTTGAGAATAAGATGTCAAGTGCTGGGCGCCAAGAGTGATGAGAGTAATAAGGTGTGGGAAAAGGTTCTAAGGCGTGTGAAATAAAAAAATTGCTAGGCGTTGGAAAAATATATCCTACATGAAGTGTGACGCCAGGCTTGAAGTGCTAAGGCGTGATTTTCCTCAAAGGTGGTAAAATGAAATAAAAGATGAGTGATAAATATTTTTCCAAATGTGAAGTAAAATGCAAGGTGGTGAAAATAGAATGAAGTGTGCTAGGCGCCTCAGGTAGAAAATAAAATATTTTCTAAGTGTTGAAAAATTTGCCTAAGCGTTGGGTTTTCAAATGTGAAGATGTTGGAGGATAAAATGTGCCAGGCGCCTCTATGAAAAATTTTCTAAATGAGGATGATATTTTCACAGGCAAAGATTTTCGAAGTGATTCAAAAATTTTCTAAGGCACAAAATGTTCTCCCTTAGAAAAATGCCTAAGTCTGGAGAAGTGATGATTTTCCTGAAGCGTGAACGGAATTGCCAGAGGTGAAGTCAGAGAATGCCAGTCGCACAGGTTGAAAAATATTTTCAAGTCAGAGCAACAAGAAATTCTCAGAGGGGATCGAAGAACGAGAATAAATTTCACAGGGAAATTATCTTTCTAAGGTCCAAAATTCAAGAAAATTAAATGAACCCGTTCGTTGTGCACCCATGGGTTCGATGCGTTCTGGAGAAAATTTTCTTCTGGGTATCAAAGATTATCGATGAGGAGTTGATTTTAAGGTCTTCCACAGCTTGTCGAGGATTCCGGGATGAAGATTTTTGATGGGCACTGAATTGATGAATTTTCCTAAGGGAAAATTTGAAAATTTTCTAAGGCAAGGAATAAAATTTGTTTTCAAGATAAAAATTCGCCTTGGCAAATGAATTTGAAAGTGATCGCCTAGATGATTTCTGATCGAGTTCCTGATGAAGGAATTTCTTCTCAAGCCAGAGTTAAATGAAATATCAGAGTGAAGTACACCAGGCAGAATACAAGATGGGTTGAAAATTTGGCTAAGGCATCTTGTAGAGGCATGAACTTGAACGCAAAGTTGGCGATGAACGCTTGAAAGTTGGAGCATGAGGATCAGGTAAGTAAGTTGAGTTTATATTGTGAAGTATTCTAATACCCCTCTCCTTGCTTGTTTTGCAGGGGGAACGTCGAGGCCAAGCGTTGATGATTTAAGTGATCCCCGGTGATATCACAACCTTCGAAGGAAGATAAAGTTACAAGTTTCAATCTCGAAGGAGGAAAGTTTGCAAGAAAATGGCTAAGTGTTGAAGAAACATTTTCAAGGCTCAAAGTGACGAAGATGAAGACCCTCAAGTGGAAGAAATCAAAGGATAACGCCAAGAAAGAAGATCGAGAACAGTGTGAACGTGTCTACCAATGGAATCTTCTAGAAGGATGATGGTGGACATTATGGCGCATTTATTACCCCACTCTCCTCTGTGGCGGTTTTTAGGGCAATATTATTTAGGGCTGAGGTGGCGCAATTCTGGCCACTCTATTGATTGTAACCCTAGCCGTCTTTTGGGACTTGGCTAGCTATATAAAGGGGGAGTCCCCCTCATTTGTAATTCATTAGGAGTTAGAACCAGAGTAGACATTAAGAGAGCATTAGCTTTAGAGCTAGATAGTGTAACATTGTAGAGCATTTTTGCATCATTTGGAGAAGAAAGAAAGTTTTCCCTTTGAAAACTTTTGAGGAAATTGTTGTGTAACACATTTTATGATAATAGATCTTTTCATTGATGATGGAATTCGTCTTGTCATGAAATGCTAGCAAGGTTTCTTCTTCCTTTCGTATCCAAGTAGCTTAATTCATGCAAGTAGCTTACTTTGGTGTGTGTTGTTTTATTGAGATAGCTTCGCTTTATTCCATACCACTAGCGGCTTGTTGATGATAAGTTCGCCTTGTGTGGTCAACTGGACATTATCTTGTGTTTAACTTCGGTTGTGATTTACATACTTATATGCGTTGTTCTGATGGTGTACGTATGTTAATCTATAACTTGAACACCTTTCGCTATCCCCTTTGAAGATTGCACCGATTTTACTGAGGCTGTCCGACGGAGGCTAGGTGAAATCTGGTTGAAGTCTATCAAAATGAAGCTCCACATACCCTGCATTTAGAATAGAATATAAATTTCTTAGGCCCAACCCCCTTTACTTTCCGCACATTTCCGGTTAGAATTAGGAAACTTGCGCTCACCTGCCAAATCATTTGAAATCACACGAAAGCCCTTAGTCTACTGTTTGTTGTTAGCCGCCGAACAATTGTGTAAGTCCCCTTGAACATACCAGCAATATCACATCGAGCCAAACTGAGCCTATTCGCACTCAAGGAACCTTGGAGTTGAACGCACGAACTTTCTGGCAATCTTAGCGTGCGAATACTTTGATCAAGAGAGAATAGGGAAGCCATTGGCAACTTTATTCTGTTGGCGGTCTCAAAACCACGCCAGCAGTATGAGGATGTTGTCATGATACTTGCCTTTGAGGTGCAAATGTTTGTGTTTCAGCTGGACTATGGAGCACGGTATGAATATGAGCATTAGGACATTGATATTCCAGCCCTAACTCACGGATCTCTACTCCACACTTTGATGAGGGGTGACTGTTCTACATTGTTACACATGGATTCCCTTGGAAGTACTTAGCGGACAGCGGCTGTTTGGGTGACTTGGAGAGTTATGGATCACCTCTTTATCATTGGAGGATGGCATCATGACGAGGTACTATCATCATTTGTCATTAGTGGCACTTCTTGCATCATCATAAATCTGATTTCCAGATTTTGGGTTGCTGTTCTGACCTACATCAGCTACCTAGGATGGACTGATATGCCTTTTCATGTACCCCTAATGGGAATTTTGCACATACATAGGAGATCTTTCGGAGTCGGAGAGTTAGTTGGTGTTGATAGCCCTCCAAGATATATCCGTCTCTTCATAGTTGTTGGATGTGATAGTGTGATGAATTGGGATCCGGGTGTTGACATGTTTGGTGCACTATTTCATTGGGATCATGACAAGTTGCCTCACAAGTATTGGTTTGCTGAAGTTTACATCAAAGTGGAGCAGCGGAAGACTGGGTACAGAGACCATATCATTCATCACTGGTTGATCATCTCAGCAATCATGGACACAAGCTTGCAATTTCTTGAGGGCAAGCAATTCCGAGAAGGGAGGACTGTCATGTCCCCATTTCCACTTGAAACATAATTTCTAATAAAGGCAGAAAAAAAGTGTTTTTAAACACTACATCTGAATTTAATTTTAAATAGTAATTAAATATTAATAATAACTATTATTTTGAATAATAATAAATTAAAGAAATTTAAATTATTAATAATAACATTTAAATTTGAAAATATGGCTGGCCAACCCATTTGGGGAGGCACTCAAGATTGCATATTTAATTTGATTTCAATTACTGAAGGAGATTAGGACGGAAAATGGAATCATGTTAATGGTTGTAGGGATGATACCCTCTGCTAACCACGCCAGGTAAGACGTAGCCCTTACCCAACGAAGTGATTCCCTTTTACAACATTCGCCATTCATCATCTAATTCGCAATCTGCATATCATAGATCCGAACGAGTGTGAGAAACGAGAGTTGAGGAGGGAAGCGATTACACTCAAAAGAGTGGTAGAGCCTTTCAGGCTTGCACCACTCCCATATACTATCTCCTGGCTGTGATTTATATCCCTATTGTTGTCATCAATCTTCAGAGCGAATCCTATCATTACTGTCACTCGATCGCAACAAGAAGAAGAGGAATGCAACCACCATAATTTAGGCGCCCTCTATAGCGCATTAATCAAATCCACACGATAGGACATACACGACACTCCATCAGATCACTATCGTGACCCATACACGCACGCGTGGACAAAGCAACCCATCTGTTACGGAATTCCAAAATCAGTTGGATTGTGTCTCCTTACCTGTGAGTCTCAAGTATCTTTCATATTGTTGTGAAACTTTACACTATACAGATTCGCATATGCATATATGTACTTGATGACTGAATTGCAATATCATTTATGATGGAGTCTGAGTTGGATTCAGGAAATATGTATACATGTTTGTATTGTCTTTCAACCTGGGTTGTTGTGAACTAAATATGGGCGGACTATTTCCTGCCAACAGTTAAATTCATATGTATCTAGTTGAGAATTGAGCACTAATTTGACTCTAATCTAAACATCCTGCGCAATCATCTGTTGGCATTAATTTCTAGATCTGAATATTTGTGTTTTCTATATCCATATTTGTGTTACTGTGTAAAAGTGACTGCCAAGCTTCTTACACAAATTGACCTCCAATTAGTAGCTTCTAAAAATAACAAATGCCAAAAATCATCTCCTAAAAACTACAACTAACTTTATCTAAAATAAGCAACGAATTTATAAATAAAATCCCATAAATATTTTCCAAAAAATACTTGTGCCCAAATTTCTAGCAACCTATGTTACCCAGGGACGCATCCCCGACAAAATCAAGGGCATCCCTAGTTGGAAACGTCCCGGAGACGTAGGGACGCCTTGAAAACTGTCATGTCCCCCAAATTGTGACACTAAAATATAGAAATAACCAAACATTGAAATGCAAATAAATAGAAAAAAAATATATAGATATTAGCAGTTTTATTATAATTATAATTATCAAGATAATATTATAATTATAAATATAAATATAGGTAATTACCATTTAACCATTATTATTATAATCAAGATTATCATAGATAGTATTATAATTATGATATAAATATCATAAAACAACAGATATTATTTTTGGTAATTACTATAATAATAATAAAGAAATCACAAAGAAAATAATAATAATGAAATCTGTTGACCTGTGCTCTAACTAAATAAACAAATAATAAATACAAACTACCTATAGAAGCATTGATTCCTAAGTACATGAAGCAGTTCCTAAACACAGTGATCATTTTAAAGAATGCAACGACTACATTTTGTAAAGCACATGATATAATCCTTAGTTAGGAATCGGTTCCAAAAGGGTAGCAATTACATAAAGGACATGTCCCTAGTCAAAAAGTAGGTGTGACTCTTGGCAAATCGGCCTATAAAGGGAAGACCAATCCAAAACAAATGATCATCGATGGATTAGAGGAAAAGAGATCAGAAACCCTGATATTCTAATGAGCTTGGCAACCGACAAGGATTTGGGAAAGAAGCATTAGGATTTGTGAACCTAGGAAGTATAAAGGATCTGCCAGCAATAGGAGCCAACTATGGTATGCTTTATCATAATTATTGTATGCAATTATATATTTTTTTATTTATATTTATTATTCTCGTCAAACAACCATGGGAGGAGCAGGGGAGAAAATAACAGCAGGTTGAGCAGATACTAGACGTCTTCCTAGGTACGCCACTCCTTGAGGGATGACTGCGCCACTTGGAGCCAAGGGGGTGATATCCGCTCTTGGGCTTAGGGAGAGGATGTCTACAGGACTCCTATGGTAAGCCTTTTCCCCAACCTCCACATGGATTGGTGGTTGAGATGAACTTAAGGAAGTTTCAGTCATAAGAGGAATGGATAAGGTAGCAAGGGTAGGGAATGCAGATACAAGTTGTCCACCAAGTAGACCACCCCATGTGGTATGACTGTGTGTGCCACTTGAGGGCCAAGAGGGATGGTATATCCGCTCTTGGGCTTGGTGTGGATACCTTCGAGCGGACCTATCATTCTCCTCATCCATTATGATCCAACTCCCAATGTGTGTTATAGATATTGTGTGGTTTACGTTACTTGAGACGGTTAGCTATTTACATGATTTGATTAGGTAAAACATTTATTATATATGTCTAATTATATGAACTATATTCCAATATTATCTAACATGATTGCAAGACCTAAACCAAGATTCATCCAGCCTAAAGCATTTAATTGATAAGTTGTAACCCTAACTGCATTAACTTGTGTTGCTAGGGCAAGAATTAGGGTTATCCCAAAAGGGGACATTACAAAAACATCCCCACACTATCCCTGATCAATAACAAACTTTCGGAAATGTCCCCGGTATGTTTGCAAAAAAGGTAGAAACGGTAGGGGACAGCTAGCCGTCCCCGGTACAGATAGGGAACGCCTGGACGTACCTCGACCGTACCGGGGACGGCTAGCCATCCCTTACGACCTAGCAGGTTTTGGAATGATTTTTTTTTAAAAAAACACGATTATATTAAAATAATGTTACCCCCAGCATTATAAGGTCACGTCATCCATTTTAAGAAGCAATGAAAGATTCATTTCATATTTTGTGAACATTTTAAACTGATTTAAAGGCTAAAGTTGCCGCTGCTAAAGCCTAACATATTGTGGACTTGCAATATAATTATCCCAAAGTAATTGAGTGAGATTCTAAGACTGAGGATTGGAGTTGTTGTCAATACACCATTCATAGTTCAAGGAGAGCGGTCAATACACCATTCGCAATGTCAAAGAGATAATAGTGAGAGTTTAGCAGAGCTGCAACAGTCAGTTTTTCCTCCCACGGCAAAAAATTAGGAGATGCAATATTAGGGACAGCTACATACTTGATATTTATTTATTTTTGTCATTTTGATTTTCTAGTTGAAACTTGTAGGCTTTGGGCATTTTGATGTAATTTTTACATAATATATATGCAAATGCCACTTTATCAATGAATGCAATTAAATTTTGTTAAGGTTTGAATCTATGATGTATATGATGATTGCTTTCTATGTTGCTTTCTATGAAATGAAAATATCAATTGAACTACAATATTATGTGTTAAGGTTATATGATGTATATGATGATTGCTTTATTATATGAATATTTATAATTTTCTATATTTTTTAAATTTTCCCTATTTTTTAATAGTCATCCCCTGCCTTCCACAAACATAGTTGTGTAAAGCCAGAATGCGAAATATCGAATAGCCTTTTGTGCTTGGTCGATACTTATATCGAAAACATTACCAAGCTTGATTGTGTTTGAAGTGGTATTCTAAGCAAAATTTGTAAAAGAGCTTAGGCAAGAATTTGAACTTGGAGTGGCAAGAAAGATGTCTTTTCAGAATTTGAATTTTCGACCATATCAAAGGCCTCTTGGTGGAAAAAATGAGTGACTAGTGGGTACATGGTGGACAAGCTTTAATGCCACATCATCGGCTCCAGCTATAGCTCGATTTGACCATCTGGAGAAATGAGTATCAAGAAGGTTGGCAGTGGGATTTTACTAATCATGATCCTGTAAAGCAACTCACTTAGGAGTGTAACTGAATTAATATCACACAATGATTGGAAGTAGGAATAGACTTGGACAAAACCTTACTCACATGTGCGGACGACGTGCTCTTTGCTTTTCATATGGCTGAACAAAGTAGATGTATGGTTATTTGTGTGGTATCTCCCGCTCATACTCGGGTTATCATTGCTTGGCACTAAACAACATGCGAGGAAAATTATTATCCGCATTGGATGTGACAGTATGGTGGGTGGTAAGAATAATCTGGAAGCACAGCCTAGCGACACCTCTAAACAAGTGCTATGAAAGGCAGTTTTAAAGGGCTTTATATCAAAAGAAGTTTAAAACAAAAACACAAATTTCCCTCTCAATCTTTTGATGGTAGAGCGTTCTAAGTTCATTGTTCAGATGTCTATGGAGACTATAGTTTGCAGCGAGATGGATACACCGATTAGATTGGTAAGCGATATGCAGCAAATGGCATTTCTCGAGGAGGTAACAAATCAATGGCTTAAGCGATTCTACTTGAGGTAGATTTTTTGTCCATTGCTACAATGAAGGTAATACTGGGGAAAGAGTACTTGGAGGAAGGGGAGAATTACCGCGTAGACACAAACATTACATCCAAATTCTTGGCGGTGCTTCTGGACCTAAGTGTGGCAAAGATGGAAGCGGAGATGTTAACACACTAGAGGAAGTCTTGGTTGCTACTACCCTGGGGGTGGGGGTACCTCGACCAAGAGATTTCGCATTGTTAGAGATACCCAAGAAGTAGTGAAGTATTACCCCTTTATCCTGGATCTGAAGGGTTTGGCATTGGTGGAACACAAGAGGAAGGCTACTATTGGTGTGAATTTCTTGAAGAAGATGCTTCATATCACTCTAGTACAACACTTTTTGTTAGCATCACTTCGTCAACATCTTTTATCCAACAATGTTTTATTGATTTCACATCAAATTTTCCTACATTCTCCCCCTTGATGTTAAATACATATATTTGCAACTTCGTCTTCAAATCTTAGTGTATTATCTTTCCTAATCCTTTTGTCATGATAACCACCAACTGTTCTTCTGACCTACAATACTAAATTTAACTTTCTTCTCTTTTATTAACTCTCTTATGTAATAGTGCTTCAATTCCATGTGTTTTGTCCTTACATGAAATATTGGATTTTTACTTAATTGTATCACTCCACCATTGTTACAAAATATCAGTGTTCCATGGATCCACATCCCCCTCCAAAATCCCCATGTTTGGGGGTGGGGGGGGATTGGAGGGTAGATCCCCTTGTCATCCCATCGCCACCACTCAAGACCCACGGATGTTTTCGGGACATCCCCCTAGTTTAAGGACTTTGATAAGTCTCAAAGATGTCTAAGGGACTCCAAGGAGTCTCCCAACTATCCCTAGGACTTCCAAGCATCCTCCATGGCAAGAAAATGAAAAATTCAATATATTTTAAAATAAAAAAATGTTTTTGATGTGTGGGCCACAAACCCTAATCCTAAGGGTCTATGGGCTCCACCCAAACCCTAAGCACTCACAAAAAACTTATAAACAAGCATATAACTTCTAACCCTCAATTCAAATCACTCCTAAATTTTATAATTAGTAAGGACTTGATGTTACAAAAAAAGTGATAAAATTGTGAAAATGGCATTCGCCATGAAGGTTTGTGTGGCTTTGAAGGCCTTCATTTGTGCTTGGTGGTGAGGGTTGCACCGCTCAACCCTGCCCTATATTGCAATAGAGAACCCACCAAGGGCACTACCCCTTGATCCCGCGAGGGGCTCTACCCCCAAACCTACACCCACCATTGCTAGTGTTCAATGCAAACATTGCAATATTTTTAATGTTTAGTAATTTAAACTTCTTAGTATGCCAAAGTTTCATTTGTAACTATAATTATTCCTTATACATCTTTTTATAACTAATTTTTCAAGTACTATATGTATTTGAACTGCCTCATCACCCCCTAGTTGTCTCCAAACTTAGGCCCTTGGTATCCCCATTTCCCCATCAAAAAACTTTGTGGAACATAGCAAAATATTATTGTAGAATGTCCTTGTTCTTCCTAGACCTTATAAAACTCTTCTTAACCATATTGCTTGTACACATGCTATTGTCAATGAAACATACTCTAGTTCTATATTGAATAATGCAATTACATTCTACTTATTTAACTCTACATAATGAATCCACTTCCTAATGTAAAAAAATGTCATGATGTGCTCTTTTTATCATCTGATGATCCTACCCAATATGCATCTGAATAACCAAATATCTTTATATCTTCAACTAAATAATAATGGATTCCATAACCTCGTTCACATACCTTAGTATTCTTTTTGTTGCTTGTAAATGTCTTTCTATAGGTTCACTCATATACCTTGAAACCAATGATATTGCAAACATAATATCCGGCCATGTAGCTGCCAAATATTATACTTCCAACAATATTTTTGTATTTCCTTTCATTTACTTTTAGTGATCCATTTTATTTCATTAATTTTTCTCCATGTGCAATTAGCGCATCCACTCTTTTACAATCTAGCATATTAAACTTCACCAACATATCTTGTGCATGATTAGCTTAACAAATAAAGATCTTACCATAAGATTTGCATACCCACATACCAAGAAAATATTGAACTAATCCTAAATCAGTCATTTCAAATTCTTTCATCATTGCTTCTTTGAATTCTTTCTTAATCTTGTTTCAACTTCTTGTATGAATTAGGTCATCAACATATAGACATACATAAATTGTTTCCTTACTTTCCTTCTTGAAACATAGTGTGGGCTCATTCTTGCTTCCCACATATCCATTTGCTAAGAACCATGTATAAATTCTTGAATATCATGTTCATAGTGCTTGTTTCAAACTATGGAGTACTTTTTACAACCTCTAAACATATCCTTTTTTGCCTTCTTCCTCAAACCCTTGTGGTTGATCCACATATATTTCCTCTTCAATGTATCCATTCAAAAAAGAATCTAGCTTGGTATACTTTCCATCCTTTTTGGATTGCTCATCATTACATCAATCTTATAGTGTCATGCCTTGCAACAAGTGCATAGGTTTCTTCATAGTTCATGCCATACCTTTGAGTATATTCTTTTGCTTTCAATTGTACCATCATTTTTGTACCTTATCTTGTAAACACATCTAGTTCCTATCACTTCTTTATCTTTTAGTGGTTTTACGAGCTCCCAAGTTACATTTCTTCCAATAGTATCTATCTCTTCTTCCATTGCTTTAGTCCATTCTTTCTTTCTAGCCATTTCTTCAAACTTAGTAGGTTCCACCTCAACATTTCAATAAACACATACTTAACCAATTAAGCATCTCCATTGCTTGCTCTAATTTGACTTCTTGTTTAACTTCTTGCAAAATTTTGATCTAACATTAGATTTGAAGGATGGGTCTGCATTACCCTTTTATTTTGTGTAATAACATTGCTTGGTCTTTATGTAGGTCTTGAACTTTCAGCCTTTTCTTCTTGATCCCAAATTATTTCTTGACTTATTGTTTCTTTTTCTTTCTTCAAGTGATCTACATAGACTCATCCTTCAACAAATATAGCATCTCTTAAAACAATGCTTTTCCCACCTTGAGGATAATAAAACTTGTAGGCTTTGATTTCTACACTATAGCCTATGAATATACAGGCTTCACTCTTTGCATCCAATTTTTGTCTTTTCCAATCATCTATGTGAACATAAGCTAAGCAACCAAACACTTTCAACTATGCCACTATAGGCTTTCTCCCATATTAAGTTTTATACAATGTCATATTTCTTGCCACAATAGTTGGGCTCCTATTCATTTTATAAACAGCAATGTTAACCACTTCAACCCAAAACAGCATGTCCATAATCTTTTCCTCCAACATGCTTCCTGCTAATTATATTATTGATTTGTTTTTTCTTTTCACTACTCCATCTATATGTGTCATAACCAAGTCAATCTAAAAGAAACAAGGTATATACACACCTTTCCTAATTCCAACAAAGTCATGGGAATCTATTTCCATGGACATTCTATCTAGTTATTCAACCACAAAAAGGACAATGACTCTAAGTATGTAGTAGTAGATAGATTCTCTAAGATGGAAATTCTCATGCCTTACAAGAAATCAATCTCAACTCTAGAAATAACTCTATTGTATTTTCAAAATGTATAGATTCATTTTGGATTGCCATTCACCATCATCTCGAATTGAGACACCAAGTTTTTGAGCCACTTCTAAAAGGCAATTTGGTCATTGACAGACACAAAGTTGGACAATTCTACTTCCTTCCGTCCATAGATTGACAAACAAAAGTGGTAAAAGGAATGATATTCCACCTTCTTCAAATGTACAACTCCAAGAAGAATAGCACATGGAATGAAAGCCTGCTGATACCTTTCATTAAGCATAACTATGACAAAGCTCTTCCCAACTCTACTGGGCACAACCCTTTTGATGTTTGCTTGGGTTTCAACCACTAGCACTAAATGACGTAGTTTATCCCATGCTACCATCCTTAGCATCAATTCCTTTATTTTAAAGGGAAGTTGACAAAGCCATCAAATTCATCAAGCAAATTAAACAAATACAACAATATATGCAAACCATTTTTTAGAACATAAATGCTAAGTACAAGCAACACCATGAGTCCATGACAAACATCGCACACTACACACCTTCCAAGTTGATGATTGGGTATACTAACATTTGTAGAAGGAATGACTTGCAAGAGCTTACCACAAGCTTTGTCCACTTTGGTGTGAGCCCTAGAACATCACCAAGCAAGTAGGAGAAGACACCTTTGAGCTCAATCTTCCCACCTAGCTTGGCCTACACCATGTTTTCAATGCAAAACTCTCACACCATTACTATCCACCTCTATTGGACTCTACAACACTACAAAGACTATTGTCAACTCAATCCTAATTGTGCCACCCCACCAAATACTAACCAGATCATCAACATCGAAATTTGCCAACAAGACACACTCTCTTCCAAATCATGGAAGTAGGGCAAGTTCCTTACACAAAAGTGTAAGTTGCTCAGAAATCTTCACATCTCATTCTACAGTTGCATGTAATGCGGATCATTGCTTTTCAAGGAGGGGCAATTGATCTAGTAGGATTTGGGGGACTCACAAGTGCATAACTCTCTCCATACTAATATGTGCCCTCTATTACTCTGTCAACAACACAATCATCACTTGCAAAACACATCGCAGCAACGCAACAATCTAATTCCTCTTAAATATTGCCACACACATCCAATGGCACCTATCCTAACATATTTGTTAGCCACAAACAATTGCAATGCCATACCTGGGTACTAACAACACAAAGGAATCTCCTTAGTGAACCCAATATTCATTAGAGTTGTAAGCAGTCTTGTAACTGCCCAAGTGCTTCGTAACCCTTCTCTTCTATAATAATGTACACTACCATTCTTTTAGGAGCCAACTTGGTGGTAGAACAAGGGAATAGCTTAAGCATCCAATACATCCAACCTCTCAAATCGTGTACAGAGCTCTTGCATAATAAAACTTTGCACTACAGTTCAAGTTTAAGTGTCTAATTTGTTATGTTATTTGTTTTCCCCTCATCTTCTCCAGCTTGGTATGGTTCTCAACCTCTGTCATTCATATTTACGCTTCTGCTATAGAACATTTAGTCCACTAAATGTGCCTATCCTCCAGGTACCATCCTTCACCCCAGATCAAAAGGGGTACAATAAATTTGCAACATCTGCTCAAATTTTTGAAAGAGCTTTTTTCCCAAATAGTAACCGTGGTGCAATAATATTTTTCAGATAGAATTTATGGGGATTTTGGTTGCAGAAACTTCAAAAATTGTGGCAAGGAGCTTGAAATTTCATGTTGCGTGGAGAGATTAAGAAACCCTAACTAGGCAATGTTTCCGTGGAAGTGGGTGCACAAAAATTTTCTCAGCAAGCACTGCCGAAAATAAAGTCAGCCATATGCATTAAAATAGTTCTTGCGAAACTGCACTGTTCTCTTTTTAATTCATTTAGTTTCAAGCCCTAGCACACATAATATAAACTCACACAATTGACTATTAATAATTATTGTCAAAATTAAATTTATTAAATTGCTTTGGATACTCAGAAATCTGCCCATACTTATATCAGGTATTATTTTTTGTAGCATTGTCAATTTTCTTCAAGTCTACAGCAGTTTAATGCCTTTGGTAAATAATTTTTTAATCTACCTGAGTCAAGGGTTTTTGTCCACAAACTCAACAAGGAAAATAAAAGGGTTTTCATCCTTTAATTTCTGTCATGAGGGGTTTCATCCTCAAGTTAAATGAGTCGCAGTTCCATGTTCCAAAGGAGTGACAATCAGATAATAAAAAATTTATTCTTCATATGGTGCCTACTTCTCCTTATTTAGTGTCTCTTATATATCTTTTTCCTTTAATAGTCATGATTTTTCACATGCCCCTTGAAATTTGATAAAATTAAACTTTTATTTTATATTTTATAATTATAATAGTTTTTACATTTTTATTTAATATTATTACAATCCCATTTCAAAAAGGGCACATTACAGTCCGCCTTTCCCAAGATTACTTGTCCTCAAGCAATCACAAACTAGGATACTCTTAGAATTTCTTCTTCACTTGACTAAATCTTTTTTAAGATACCGGGGTCCCAAATCAATCTTGGAAATATTATGAATCTCCCTAATGATGCAATGTATTTGGTTAACTGCCCATTTGTTGCTGAGTCTTGTTGAACAACTTTTTCTTTCTTGTCTTCAAACAATTTTGCTTGATGATTCATATTGTCTTGCAAAGCTTCCCTTATTTTTTGTAATAGAACTCTTATATTCATGAATTATTTTCTTTGTGTTTCAAAATGCATTTGAAACTCCTTATTTTTTTCCAGATGCCCTTGCATAGTTTTAGACATGTCATTTTACTATTCTATAGAATTGAAACCTTCTTCACTTGACTAAATCTTTTTTAAGATACCGGGGTCCCAAATCAATCTTGGAAATATTATGAATCTCCCTAATGATGCAATGTATTTGGTTAACTGCCCATTTGTTGCTGAGTCTTGTTGAACAACTTTTTCTTTCTTAGTCTTCAAACAATTTTGCTTGATGATTCATATTGTCTTGCAAAGCTTCCCTTATTTTTTGTAATAGAACTCTTATATTCATGAATTATTTTCTTTGTGTTTCAAAATGCATTTGAAACTCCTTAATTTTTTCCAGATGCCCTTGCATAGTTTTAGACATGTCATTTTACTATTCTATAGAATTGAAACATTGCCAACTTTCTTGATCTGGTTTGAAAAGGTGTCGATTAATATTTTCCTTTGAATCTTCAATGCCTTTGTCCACTTTGATCCTCAAGAGATCACTCAGACTCCACGTGCTAAAACAGTTTGGAACTTAAAACAAAGAGTCCACATGCACTATACTGCAAGTTGTATCCCTTACTCTATAACCCCTCTTTGCAAGTTACCATGGTGACCAGAGTATTGTAATGACATAGGAAGCACCAAGGCTGAGAAATATCCTCATACCTTAGGCTACGAACAAAATGCTCATCCTCATTTTCCGAAAAAAAGTGTGTTGAGATATCCTCAACACCTTCATTTTTGTAACTCAAAACTTCTGAATTTTGGCTAATCAAAATGTCCTTCTCAAATGCATTTTCATCCTCAATGCTCTTCTGAAAATCAATCAATGACTCACCATGTGAAAGTTTGAAAGATAGTGCATGACTTAGTGCATCTTCCTTCAACTTGAACTCTTCCCATTCAACAAGTGGAACCCCTTTTGTCTTCCCTTCATTGATATTTTGGTGACACATGCCATCATTAGAAACCAATAAAGCATCTTCTCCTACCAAGAAATCTTTATCTTCAACTTGCTTTTTAGGTTCCTCTTGTTCTTGCTCCATGATATCTTGTGGCTCTGAATTCAATTGTTCCTCTTGCTCCCTGATTACTTCCTCGGCCTCTCCTTGTGATTTTGATTCTTTCTTCATCAATTCCTTCTTTCTTTTTTGAATAGCATGGAACTGTGGTTCATTTAACATAAAACTTCTAGCCACCAACTGCAATGTTCTGGACCCTGCATTCAATAAAAAGATCTCACAAAATCACCACACATAAGCTTCTAACTGGAGACAAAATCCTCAAATTCTTAGTGGGGTACCTGCACAGCTGAAGCCCCCTCTCCAATAACCATGCAGAGTCTCCTGCCAAAAAAGCATGACCACTACTTTCTCGGAATGAAGAAAACAATTATTTTGAATAGCTGTTTACATCATTTCATGAGGCAGGAGTTCCAACCCTCTCCATCAGGCCAAATCCTTTGTATAGTTTGACAACCCCAAATTGTTTAACACATTTTCACAAACTCTTTGCAATGTGCATGCAAAATTAACCAAACAATCCCACACATTTAATACTTTGTTCATTCAGCTAGGATACCTTACACATTAGCAATTGGTACAAATAAACATTAAATCATGTTATAGCTTCAGCTATGGCACAGAAACAATAGTTCAAGCCTTTGGAAGAAAAAAATAGTAGCAATGATTAATTCTGATTTGTGGAGAGTAAATTAGATGAAGCCCGTTTCATGTAATTCAAAATTTGGATTGACAACCTTCTAGTAAATAATCAATGGGCTGAATAATAATCAGCCAACCCTTTCAAGTTTTTGGTCTGAAGCCTCTTTACTGCAGAGGCATCTAAAACCAATGAGTAAATAAATGACTAGTTATAATTGAAAAATCTCATTACTTGGAGGCCATGCTATGTGAGGTTGTGAAGCACTGAAATATAGGTTGGTGAGTTGATACGCTATTGTAGCAACCAAATTTCAACCCTACAACTGCAATTTGACCTCCCAAACCATCAGTGCTGAACCCTCTGACAATAATGATAAACAACTGAAATGTCACATAGGTAGGGATTCTAGCAAGTAATAATAAACAAAATCGATATGCCATGCCTTATCAATTAGGATTTCATGCCATCCAAAATGGCTTAACAGCAATTAAAAAATTTCGTGACACAAAAATAATAATATTAGTTGAATGAAATGAACTCGAGCAATAAATGCACATGCCCTTTCGAGAGACAGGATAAAATGTTAAAACTAAATAAAATACCCACTCCAACATGCTGGGCAAGGCCAGGTGGAAGTCCCTTGCGACTTGACAAGAGAGATTCCCCTTAATTGTGGCAGCTAAACCAAACTTTACCCCGAACACAAGAGAATTTGCCAAATAAAAGACTAAAAAAAGTGTAAATGCTGCCTTCTGCTAGCTCTAATTGTTGATGGGTTTTCTGGCTTTGGCAAGATCCAGGCTCAGGACTCCTACTCCCAGAGACATTCGTAAACCACGTGGCCAGCAAATTACTTTTGAACATGTTTCTGGCCAGTCATCATTATAAGTTTACCTTGAAACTAACCACTAAAAAAGATAAAGTTAATAATAATGCCAAAATAAGCTTTGAAAACATCGAGGCTATCATAATGGAAAACCAGGTTCAAATCTCAGTCGACATGATAAAACATTGTGATTTGAATACACTACCGCATCCAAATTACAGTGTGAATCATATGTTTGATAAAAGATACCAGATGCAAGTTCGGGGTTAAGTTCTCAAAAGAGATACCCTAAGGGATAACAACTAAGCCAAAGAACAAAACAATCAAGAAAAACACCAAACTAAACTAAAAACAAATAAAAGCGAAAAAATACATATCATGACATAACCTCTCCACTCGAGTTAAACAATTCAACAAAATCATGCCACGACCTATCCGCTAGGGTTTACCCCGCAAAAGAAAAAAAAAAATCTAGAAAATGAAATGAAGTAAGCAGAACACATACCAGCGATCCTTTGCCTGATTGCTTGAGCTGACAAGACTGATAGCCCGGGAATTCGTGAAATAGATTATAAACCTCTCGGTACTTGACGTCGTGTGGAAGGCCCGCAATGAAGAGGGTTCGAACTTGGTCGTGGTATGGTTGTGGCTGCGGCTGCGGCTGCGGCTGCACATAGTGTGGATAGTGTGGCTGAGGCTGCGGATGAGCAGCGTAGTATGGAGGCGGGTGAAATTGCTGCTCAGGAGGAAATGCATGGTGATAGAATGAAGCAGGCGCTGGCGGGTATGCTGCCATTTCGTTTCGCAAACACCTGTTTTCCTGGTTATTTTTTAATTTAGTGTTTGAAAGGATTGTTTTATAGGGTGGGTTGCAAGGCATGCAAATGATTTGTGTCACGAAATCCCTGGTTCTTGTTTTGAGTAGGGTGGAGAAAATGCAAAAGCGAAAGATTTTTTAATTTGTTTTTGCTCCTATAATTTTTGCAGTACTCGCCAGAAGACTGAATTTGATGGTCTATCGACCTTTTTCAATTTTAAAGACTATTTTACAATTTTAAAATTTGTTAAGTTATATCATGTGAATTAGTATACTTTTATCTAGTTGTATGTTTTTTTATGATTATTGTCTTAACTAGTGATAAATGTTTTGAACTTCAACCAATCAAAATTGATTATTTTCCTTTATATGTTATATTTAAAGTTTTTTAAAGTTAAATGCATGTTTTTTAATTTTTATAATTTTCAAAATTATTTTTCTTGAATATCATTGGTTAAAAAATTTAGGCGATAAGGGCAGATTTTATGGAATTGAACATAACATTTTTATTTTGTAATATTTTTGGTTTTTTTTGAGGCATTTTTTTCACCACTTAATGTTTGCACAACCAAAAATGCAAAAATTATGACAAAGTTAAAACAGGAAATTGTTAGCAAAAAATTAAAAAAGTCATTATGATAAAGTGAAGCGATTTAAAACAAATAAACAAAATGCAATGAAGGTAGACAAAGGTGAATACACATTAATAAATGTCCAAGGGTGTTCATGGAAGGCAGTTTTGAAAATCATGGAATTTAATAACCCTCTCTCATACTTCTTTTGTACAGTCAAATTATCGACAACATTACTCTTATCAATAGACAAATACATCAGACCCGCATGGCATAGTTTACAGAGATATTTATGATTTCCAATCACATCATTACTATATGAACATCTTCTCAGCATTAGACTTAAGCTAACAATTGTGTCTTATTACCTACTCGTGCTCTTATTTGGGTGGTTTCTTTAAGATTTTCCCTTTGTTTGTGTAGTGTATATTTATTTTCGGTGTAGGTTTTGCAATGGCATATATATTCATCATATAAATCTAATAAGCAATTTAACTTGAAATGGTTATATATAAACACTTTGATGTTTTGAATATCTAGCATTGCGCAACATTAGCAAATTGACAATGTTTTGCTTTTGAAAATTTAGCAATATAAGCCCAATTACATTGTCCCTCGGCTAGCTTATTTAAGAGTGTTGAATCTGCTAGTAGTTTTTATTGCTAATTTGATTGCCCTCTTTGGGTAGAGATGAAAATAGATTTTTTCATTTCTTTTATTACTTTAGAAAGAAGGTCGGGAGAAGATTGGAAATGTTTTTTCATCTCTTTTTCTTTTTTACTTTTTAATCTTTTCTTATTTCCCTTTTTACATTAAGAGCCACACCTATATATGTTATCATCTTTGAAATTGTTTCCCTCTGAATTAATGGGCATTCACTTGCATTTGCACTAACTTTATTTTTTTTAAATAATTAGATATAAGCCAAAAGATTCATAGATGTTCAAATAAAATTTCAACTTTCATGGTTAGTATTGATCAGTGTAGAATTTTGTGTGTTGTCACTTGTAATTAATCTATTTCGTTATTTTGAATCTTTTTTAGTTTTTTGATATCATCATAATTAATAAATTTAAAACTTATCAACTTCAAATATTTTATATTTTTAAAATTAGAATTTAGTCTAATTTTACCATATAAAAAGTTTGTATGTAAAAATGAAAAAAAATACAATATAAAGAATACTTTTAAATTTAAATTTTAATCTTTGATTGTTGAATTGTTTTAAAAGGAACATGTACTTCTATTTAATATTTAATTCATTTATATTACATAATTATTATAATTTAATTAATTATGAATTTAATAATTAAATAATAAATATTCTATAAATTTTAGAAAATAGAATTTAGTTTAATTTTAAAATAAAATATTGTGTTGATTTGATTATTTATTTGTTTTATGATTGGTTATTCAAATTTAAAGAACAACGCAATTCAACTCAAAAATATAAAAATAAGCATGTAAAATATTTTTTGATTTTTTGAAGTTAGAATTCAATATGATTTTAGGAAATGAAATCATTTGGATGCAAAGAAATAAAAAAAGGTTGCTTTTATATATATTTATTTCTTAATTTATTCTCAAATTATAATTAGTTATTGTTGAATTATTTTGAAAATAATATTTAGTTTTATTTAATTATATTAAATATAGTAGAATGATCATGAACCAATTTATCAGACCTTTACAGGTATACCACACATACAAATAAAAATACATACTAACTTTTCTTTGATTAATATATTTATCATTAATGTCAAATTTATAAACTAATATCAAGAAATAAATAAACTTAACCCTAAGATTTATACTAGAACTCTAATTGAACTCTAAACCTAACCCTAATTCAACCCCAACAATAGAATTTAATTACAATTAGGGTTAGAGTGAGAATTTAATTATGGTTAGTGTTAGGGTTAGAATTAGGGTTTAATTAGGGTTAGGGTTAGGATTCAATTATGATTATAGTTAGGGTCAAATTTATAAGCTAATATTTAGATATTCACAACTCTAACCCTAACCTAACCTTAATCTCCATCCTAGAATGCTAATTAAACCCTAATTGAACTGTAACAATAAGGTTCAATAAGAGTTAGGGTTAGGGTTCAAGTAGGTTTATGGTTGGAATTAGGGTTCAGTTACCTAGTCAAGGATAGCATTCAATTAGTGTTATGATTAGGGTCAAGTTCAAGTTACAGTTAGGGTTTAGTTAGGCTTATTTTGGTTAATCTTACAATCGGGGTTTAACTAGAATGCAAATTGAACCCTAATTTAACCCCAACAACAAGGCTTCAATTAGAGTCAAGGTTCGGGTTCAATTAGGCTTATGGTTGGAAATAGGGTTCAATTAGGGTTAGGGTTAGCATTCAATTAGTGTTGTGATTATGATCAAGTTCAAGTTACAGTTAGGGTTCAATTAGGCTTATTTTAGTTAAGTTTAGAATTAAGGTTTAATTAGAGTTAGGTTTGTGGTTCAATTAGGGTTAGGGTTAGGGTTCATTTAGATTAAGTTTCAAATAGGGTTCAATTAGGATTCAATTAGGGTTATGATTACTATTTAATTAGGGTTAGGGTTAATGTTAAGTTAGGATTAAAATTATTAATCTAGAATAAGCCTTGGAGCTAAGGTTAGGACTATGGCAAGTGGTAGGGTTAGACATAAATTAGGGTTCAATAAAGGGTAGGGTACAATAAAGGTATAATAATATTGGTTACTTTTTAAGTCATGACCATGCTAAATGCCAATTTGGTTTAAAAGACCCCTTTTCGAAGCCCACAAGGCATTTATTTCTATATACCTTATAGATTGTTTAGATTTTTTATCATTGTGTTTGACCTCATGAGAATGCTTCAGAGTAAAGTACACCTTGCAAATCCACCTACACCTGGAGAACCATTTAGTCTCTCAAAATTTTACTGTTATTATGGAATGATTATCAAATTGGATATGTCCAAATCCTTTAATAAGTTGACTTGGAAACTTCTATACTACATATACCTCTTGTCAACTTTAACCAGGGGAGTACTAATTAGATAATGAATTGTCTTCTTTTTCAATTCGATTAATCATCCCCCATGGGGTCTTCTTCACCAAGTAGGGGATTAAGTTAAAGAGACCCATTATCATGTATTTTTTCCATCAAAATGGTAGAGGCCCTTAGTAAAAAACTTATACTAGCCAGTATGTTACAAAAATTTGCATGACTACCAATTCTAGCAACACAAGCCAATACATACAGTTTGCAGGCGTTACCTGACTTACAAGATAGATGAGTTTCTAGAGGAGATGCAAATAAAGACAAATTTTTAATTTGTTTCAGTGCCCAGTGTGGAGTATCCAAAATCTATTGTTAATTTTGAATCTGATATTGACATATATCATTGAACTAAGATTGATACTATTGTTTTGATTCATTGGCGATAATTATTAGATCTATGTGTAAAATCTGGAGATTTGTTTTTTACTATAAAGAGTTATCTCTTGTGATTTATCAGCAAATTATTATTTCTATTTGTGGGCTTCTTACACAAGACAATATATTTATGCATTTATTGCAGAGTCTATTCCAATTGATCATAACAAAAAAACTTCCAATTTTGAAAAGAATATAACATAGAACCAAATAGCAATGAAAATCCCAAGTAAAGATTGTCAAGAGTGTATCTCATTTAGCTTTTATTTAATCTTTCTCTTTATGTCTACGATTTCCTAAAGTTTGTTTGATCATCCAAATAAAATGTTGATGGATATGTAACACATTTAGTGCACTCATGCCCTAGTTCATCATATTTGGCAGAGAGCATGCCCATCTAGAGATGACCTTAGAATTTGGTTATGACTTATCCAAAGATAGTGATGTCGATAAAAATTCAAATGAGACAAGAAAATTTGGAAGCTAAGGGTATACACATCAATGTCTAAGTTAAATAATTAATACCCTAGATAAATATCAGTTCACACAGTGATGAGTCTGCAGTATGAAATTATGATTCTAGATGGTAGGCGTATAACTGTACTATCCTATAAATGCATGAGCATTGTGTGGTCACCTTGAATGGAATAAAATAATTTGAATCATAAATTTCTTGAATCATTATGGTTGAAGTATTTGATGTGTCCACCACAATATTGAGTAAAAATTGTCACATGAAGAGCAGGTTCTTTAAGGGTAAAATATTTGCAATCTAAAGAGTAACATCAAAATTTGAGCTATAAAGGATAATTTTAAATTTTATATGGTTATTTAAAATACTAAAAACTTTTTCTTGAGAATTAGTTGTGCCAGACTTTCAGCTTACACTTTGTTTTGAAGGTAAGGGACAACAACAATAACAGCTAAATGTCTTAAAAATAAATTTGTCAGACAAATTGGGTAGATCTGAATTTTCATAGATCACTTTTTACATACTCTACAAAAAATATCATAATCTTTAATTTCAACTGAAAAAGGATATGGCAAAATACATATCTATAAATTTATAAGTACAAATGTTTAGTTTGTAAATAAATACACATTGATTAAGGGTGGACTACATTTTCTCTTGTTAAAAAAGTTTTTGACATGTCAGAATATGGGACATATTCTATTGAATAGCTCTGAAATTTGAAACATAGTAGACAATCTTTACTTAAGTATTAATTTAAAATTTTAAACCATGTTTCCACAAAAAAATTATGTAGACCATAGCTACTCAAAAATAAAGAATTTCCTCCAAATTTTACTCATGAAGCAAATATTCTTGTTGCTACAACAGGTGTGCCAAATTTGGTTCGTGGTGATTGGCTAAAACCTAGTGTAGTACTAATTGATCTTGGCTTAAATGCAGTAGAGGTATGGCACCTTCTAACTACCTTTTTCAAAAAAAGTTTGTAAGTAAAAGATGGTTAATATATAGCAAATTAAAACTATTGCTTCCACTTTTTTAGAATCCTAGTGCTAAAAGAGAATACCAATTAGTCAGTCATGTTTCCTATGAAGAGGTTTCAAGAATAGCTTCAGTAATTAATCCTCTACCTTGTGGTCTTGGTCCAATGACTATTGCAATGCTTCTATCCACTACTCTACAATCAACAAAATAGGCATATGGGTTCAATTGAGATTTTTGATGTTTGATCCAGGTCTTTTGCAATACAATTCACATTATAAGTTTTGTGAGGCTTATAAATGAGTTATCTATTATTAAATGGAATAAAAAGATCATTTTCTATCGTAAAGCATTTTTTGGAGACATTAGGCACCTATATGAGAACTTAGGACTATATGCTTTCATTTTCATTTGTGCAAAAAACAATAACATTTAAGCAGGTTGGTTATACATGACTCTACGTACAATGAAAGTTCTAAAGATCTTTGCTTTTTTAAAGAGTATTTTTTTATCATATATGTTGAATGGTTAAGGAAATATTTGAACTCATTAATATTTACATAATGTTGACAACATGTAAATTGTGCTTTCTTCATGGCCTAAAAGCACAACCAGAGCATCTCAGAATTTTGAAGTGGGAAAAATTATTTTTGTTATAAAGGTCATTTCTAATGGAAGACAAAGTTGACTCTATCAATGGTCAAATTCCTAAATTTAGGTGGCAACTACTTTATCCTAACCAATTGTTCCTAAAACACAACAAATAACGAACAAAACTATTCTAAAACTTTCTGATGAGAACTTCGCTGCTTTGCAGCTCTTGTTTTAGTTAGCAATCTCTTTTTAATTCTTTTATCAATAATTTGTGGTGTTGGTGGCTTCATGAATATTTAATTTTGTTGTGATCATCATTTTTTTTTAAATGTGTAATTTTTTTTACTTGTATGAATGAAAACAATTGGAGTTGAGTTTGATAGTAAGATATGTATAACATAGTTAAATTTGAATTTGATTGGAGTTGAGTTTGATAGTAAGATATGTATATAATTAAATTTGATTTTGTTTCTTATAATAAACATTTGCTAAATATTAATGATAAAGTGGTTTGTAATACAATTAGTATCTAGCTAGAGTTAAGTTTGATAGTAAGATGCACATAAGGTAGTTAAATTTGATTTTATTTCTTATAATAAACATGTGTTAAATATTAAGGACAAAGTGATTTGCTAATAAAAGATTTTGTAGATTGAATAGTTGATTTATGAATGTTGAAAATATAATTGATAGAATTGGTGTAAGATATATAACTATTAATTATTGTAATTATTTTGTAGCATGGTTGAAAATATTAGTATTATCATATTATAATAAGTGAAAATAATATTATAATAAAATATTAGTAAAAAATGATTATTTATTAATAAATAATAAAAAATGTTAATAATTATTTAAATATAAATATGATGTAAAAATAAATTAATAAGCATTAAAATTTTAGAAATGAAAAGTTAATTAGAGATATTAGTAATTTAAAAAAGATTAAAGATTAAATTGATTAGTAAGTATTATATTATGTTTGTAAAAAAAAAAAAATCTAATTTAGAAATAAATAAAAATAATTGTGATATAAAATTTAAAAAATACGAGATAAAAGCATAGAGTTGTATTGTTTCCATGATGTCGTCTTTGTGTTTATCTTCACCTACTATGGCTAGGGTTTTATGCAACCAAGATGGGTGTAGATTTATTAAGTTTGATTGTTGTGCAGATCTGTAGGATATACCATATGTGGAGGTTGTGAAGAATAGGCATCCATATGCAAAGCTAGGGGATGAGCATCCCTCACTAGGACAAAATGGGAGGTTTGAGCGATTTCAAAAATGCTCAACTACAACTCCCTTTGGTCGAGTTTTAGTGCCAAAGGAGGATTGGAAGCTAGAGGGGGGACAAGTGAGGAGATTGGAAGGGAGTATAAAGGATCCGGGAGCAGAGAAGATTACCAGGCCCTGGTGATGTGTTGGAAAGTCCCCCTCTATTTCCTTCGAGGGGGTTATTGCAAAAAAAGTGATAGAGAATGCATGGTATTTTGTGGATTTGGGTTTGATAGGGAGATTTAGGGGGTTTTGGCCATGCCTAGCCGATTTTCACCATTGGATTATAGATACATGGTTCCCCATATTGGATGGTGATGTTCAAATATGCCCCACTGCAAGGAGGTTCTTCATGGTGGTGTTTGATAATGTGAAGGATAGGAACATTGTTCTCTGCGACCACCAATGGAGTTGGGAGGACAAACATTTGTTAATGTTGAAGCCATGGTGCCTCACTTTCAATCCAACCACTGAACCCCTCTTCAACATGGCCAATTCCTTTAAGCTCGGAAACACCTAGATTGTTATGAGAAGAACCATCAATATTTATTTTAAGTAAACCTAGAAGTTGGAGACCATTTATCAAAACTATTCATTTTTCTAGAAGCTTACAGGGTAGGACAGGATTAAAAAGAGTAAGTTCTAGTAGAAATTAAATTAAGGATTTTTTAAATTTAATGGTTAGAGAGTGATAGGGCCTCATCCATAAAGCAATTCATAGCTAGTTTATTTTATAGAATCCATAATCTTCCACCAAATTTGTGAAATGAGAAATATTATAATAATATTTTAAACCTAGGTTCAAGATTGAGAAATTATTTTCCAAAGTGAAAATAGGCTCAACCTCCTAAGTGACATTGAGAAAAGTGGTCATGGAAGGGGGTAAACCCATGCTCACCCAAAACTTCAAAAAGTAATAATAATGATAGGTTAATTCCAAATCCACCACCATTACCCCTGAACACCTAAAGCAAAGGGACATTGGAAGAAAAAGTTAGCAACAAATTATTCTTTTGTACTACACATAATGTATTTTGAAGGGCCCTAAAATCTTCTAGTTTTAATATTGTCCTAGGTGAGACATTTTTTTGATAGAGTAGCCATAAAAAAGTTGCATTTAGGCCAGCTAAATGTGTTCCACATTTTAGTCTACCAAGGGAAATCTCTATTTTCACTGTGATTCAAGACAAGGTACTTGTAGCCAAGAGCCACTAAATAAGATCCTTTAGGATAATGGCCCTACATGAGAATATCATCTTCCTCCAAATAATAACATGGTCTAACTACAAGAATGGAAGATAGGGTAGCTCGAGTTTCAAGATTTCCTTGCTTAAGCCATCTGTTAGGATCTTTCTAATGAAAGATCAAGTATCTCCCCACCTTGAGTGTGCTCTTAAAATCAACCGCCATAAACCATCCCACAACCATAAAGACTTGGCTCAAATTCTATAGAAGAGAAGAGGAAAAGAGGATTAAAGTGAGGAGATTTTAAGCATCATTCTAGAAGATAGCCCTCTAATCACTTTTGACAATCTAAAAGACACCATCATTGACAAGTAAAGCCCCGTTCTTAATATTATTCCAAACCACTAAGCCTTTTCCTACTAGATCCATTCTCAAAATCTTAGATTAAAAAATCCCACTCAAATACTTGAAATTAAGAAATTCTAGCCCAAGGTTAGTATAAATTATCACACCACCATTAACAAAGCTTAGAAACTAAGGCTTGGCTATTGAGAATGGTCTAATTAAGACCCAAGCTACCATTCTACTTTTCCCTACACCCTTTATCCTAACCAATGAGACTCCTTTCTTGAGATTCCAAATTGCCTACACATAAGATCTTCCTTGAGAGAGCATTAAAGTCATTAAGGATGTTTTTAGGGGAAAATAAAAATTAATTTATAGAATAGAGCTTGTGGAACAAATTTTAGTAGTTTTAAGTGGCCAACAAAAGACAACCATCAAAAGGTGTAGTAGGTAACCTTCATTCGAACAATTATATCAATTATCTTCTTCCACTAAGCTCTTTCAAGATTAACAATGGATAAGGGGTTGCCAAGATAATTGAATGAAAGCTGTCCAATTTAAAATTTTAGAATATAAGTTATTCTTTGATGAATATTCAAAGGGGTACATTGAAGAAGAAAATATCAGACTTGTCCTCATTAATATATCGAACAAAATCTACCAATTAGATATTCAAACCTTTCTTGAGTTTGATAGCTTCCTAAATCTTGGCAACCCAGAGCAAAGCCATGTCATCTACAAATTGAAGATGAGTTTACAAGTTGAGATCTTAAGAAATAGTCAAACCATTTATGTAGCCATCGTTTCCTAGTTATTTAGCAATATTATCAAACCTTCAATGATGAGGATGAAGAAGTAATGGGATAAGGGATTGTGTTGTCTCAACCCCTAGATGTAGATTTAAGAGTAGGAAGGGGATATCATTGATTATGACTAAAAAGGGGGAGAACCCACACAACTCGTCATCCAATCAATCCATTTTGAGAAAAAACTAAAATCCATAAGAGTGTCATTAAGGAAAGACCATTTCATCATGTCATAGATTGTGGTCATATCCAACTTGATAAACATGACTTTATCTCTAGAGTGGGACATAGAATAGATGGATTTAGTGTCTATAACAATACCGTCAAGGATCTAGTGGACCTTCACAAATCCAACATGCTCAAGAGAGATAAGAGGGTCCAAAATACTCTTCAAATAATCTGCAATGATTTTGGTAATGATATTGTAAGTGGCATTGCTAAATTATATATTAGTTATAAAAAAACATTATATATTATTTTAGTTTATAAGATATTATGTGATAAGAGAATATAAGGAGGTTATTTGGAGTGGTTAATTTTATTATTGTATTAATTTTTTGAGGACCCTTGATTCATGAGAGATCTTGTGATGATGTGAGATGTAAATGATTTTCATATAAACGTGAAGGCATATGTTTTCCCTTACACATGTAAGATTATATATGAAGAAAGGAAAAAGATGGTTTGTTGGTTGTCATTATGAGAATATTTTATGAATAGTGATGAGAGAGCCCAAGTTAACATGGTTGTGGCTATGAATTTCATCATGAAGTTGTAATCATGCATCAAAGATAAAGGCATGATTTGTTATCTTGTCATTCACTTCATCAAGCCAAAGTTGTGTGGGGTTGGAGTTAGTGCTAGAATATGTAGAGATAGTGTTAGTAGCAACAATTCCAATATATACATGATATTTGAGAAGTATTCAAATTAAGCTTATCCTACCATAGTTAGCATTCTATGGGAAGAGTTTATGAATAGTGATGAGAGAGTCTAAGTTAACGCGGATGTGGCTATGAATTTCATCATGAAGTTGCAATCATATATCAAAGATAAAGCCATGATTTTATTTTTTTTACTTTATCAAGACAAAGTTGTGTGGGGTTGGAGTCAGTGCTAGAATATGTAGAGATGATGGCTAGTAGTAACAACCACAATGTTATCATATCTATGGAATTTCACCCAGCCCTTGTAAACAAATTCAATATATTACCAATTAAGATGGAAACTATTTCACTCCTCTTGGCCCATGGAATGGTTGTTTTTCACCCTAAGTGCAATTACTTGGCTCTTAGGGCTCTAATCCAAATGGTGGTGGTGACTAGAGTAGGTGACATAAAGGTTGTTCATGTTGCAACCAAAACTCTCATCTAGGAAGTAGATATGGAGCTTCTAGTTATATTAGTTATTGATGAATTAAGTGAAAATGTGTCTTAAAATCTATTTGTAATATGAATTTAATATTGGGTGTGTCTAGTAATACATGGCTGATGCATTCAAAATATTTTTCTCTTTTTGAATATTGCTTTAGTGTTTTTGCAAGGATGACAAATTTGTACAATGGGCAACATTGTGGAATATATCTATAAGTTTCCTACCATTTTATCATGGCTTAGGAGTAGGGTTTTAGAATAATATCTAAATATATCTATAACCCATGGTTGTTTAAGCAAGTATGATATTTTTTTCAAACTTATTAATGCTAGCATTTTATATTTTAATATAATGGAATGGGTCATACCCATAATTTAAAATTACATATTTAAAAACATCTTTAAATTATAATATTTCTTATAAAATAAATTTCAAAAATATAATATAAGACTATCATTTAATCATGAATGATTTTTTCCCTTTTTTTGTAATTACACTAAAAAGTGTAATCTATAGTAGGAAGGCAAAAAGAATTTAATGTCATGACTATGAAAGAAAAGCTATTTAGAACTAACATTTATTTTTAAATATAAAGATATCAAAATTTTAAAACATATATTAATTTCTACAAATAAAATTATTAAAAAGCTTAAAAAGAACTATTACAATTTTCAAAATAAAACAAGAAAAAGATTTACTAAAATAATGAATGGTAGTTTTTCTAAAAGTAAAATTAAAAGATAAACACAAGGGTAAAAGAAGTGTATTACCAAAAAAAAATCTTCAAAATAAATAATGTAGAAAAAATAAAATATTTCTTAAATTAAAATTAAAATCTATTTGTTCATATATACATGTAGTAAATAGCTTGACTTGGTATTTTTTAGATAAATATATTTAAAATGTCTATACTAGTAATGAATATGAATATATTACGAATATTTTTAACTCTTAGAACATAAGATTATCTTTGAATGTTTTTAATGTATTAATCTAGAAACCTACCTTTAATTCTATTTCTTATCTTCTTCATCTTTCATTAAAAAAAATGAATAATTATTTATGAGGTTGGAACAAACTTATTAACTACCCTGTAACTTAATTTCACTTTCATTTCTTGGAACTCTTATTCATTTTGGGTTTGAGTTAAAGACCTCTAAATTTAGAATTAAGAAATTGTGTTTTAGCTAAGCACAAAATCAAATATTATCTACTTATAGATGTACTATAAAAATGTTTAAGCATAACCCAGGGTTTATTAGGGTGGACCTCTAACTATATTATTCCATAATCTATAAACAAGAAATTCATTGATCTTTATATCATTATGGAGAAGAGGAAAGTGCAAACACATGGTTAGAAAATAAAAGGATGGAATACCAATCATAATTTAAAAAGCATTGATACTTGAATTTGGAATTCTCATATATATATATACCTAAATCGTCACTCAATGTAGTGTACACTATAAACAAGGAAGAAGATGAAATTCCATTGATCATCACAATTTATATGTATATTGTAGCATACTTTATGCATTAATTATTCTCACATCTCTTATCTCTGTTATGTCACATTTGCCAATACAATTTAATATATCCTCTTGGTATTTTTTAATATATTTTTATTGTCATGTTAGTTATTTGATGCAAGTGCATTACATGAAGTGACTTGTCCTTGTTAATTATCCCTCGAAGAAAGCATTTAATAATATTTTTGTGTCATATTATTTGCATGTTGGCTTTTTCACTTGGTCATATAGATTAGTGATTTATAGAACCAAGATAGATTCATATTATAAAAATTTAGTTTGAAACACTTTCATTTTTGTATTTTCCTGATCTTCATAAATTGTTTAATTTTTATACAATCTATATTTTAAATGTCAATTGAAAGGTAGTTAAATAATCAAATCATCATAAAACTTTCATGTGGCATGTAAGGGTAATTGTCAAATTTTTAAATCTACTCACTCGTGATTGAATTTGAAGGGTAATATTTAACTATTTAAAACTTATTAAATGTTTCACTAAAATGAATCTATTTGAAATGGAAAATAAGGTTTCTTTGGGGTTGATTTGGGTTAATTAAGTAAAAGAAATCAAATAAGTATATTCAGACTAAATTAATTAAATATGGATAGTTGGTAGTTCAAAATATTAAATTAGACAATGTGCTTTATAAATTGAATATGATAGAAGATAATAATTAAGTTGATAACTGAAGAATGTGTTAGTTCCAAAATTTGTAGTTCCACATTCCCAAAATATGAACCTATCCACAAGGCCAGTGAATTTTCATCAAGAGGAAAGGGAAAAGGCTCATCAATATAACACAAACAACTAAAGGCTAATTCTTGAGAATGGGTAATCTCTCCTTCACTTTTGACTTAACTAAACCTAGGAGGGTGTTCCTAGAGGTATCATTATTAGGAAAATTAAAGAGAAATGGTGTAACTAGACTAAATACACCCAATGTATAGACCCCAAGATTTTTCACTATGCATATGGTATGCTTGTTGCTTGCAAGACCTCTCATTAAGTTGACAACAACATGATCCTTGTATATGCATTCAAAGATGAAAACAATACTCTATCCTCTCAAAAAAAAAAAAAAACCTTTCATGCATGTGCAAGGTGCAAGCATGCATGAAATGATTCTTCAACAATTTATAAATTTTATCTCACCAAAATATGCTCTAATTTATACAACTAAATCATGTAAACATGTAGCATTAAATTTACTTTGAAACCACTTGAGATAAAAATATTGTGGTTGAGAAATGTTTGGTCTTTCCCTCCTTGATTAGTGTCTACTACAATAAGAAACAAAATCATAGCTTACAAAGAAGAAGAGAGCACACCTAGAAACTATACATAGAATAAGATTTGCATATACAAATCATATATAAATCTTTTTGCAATCAAACATACTCAATATTCCATCATAAATCTACAACAACCCATATGAAACAAGATAAAACCATTACAAAGGCTTGCAATGCATTAGAACATGGTCACACATTCATCTAGCTCCTTTTACACTCATACAAACAAATGTGGCAAGAGAAAACCCATAAATAGGCTTGAAGATTTCCCTAAATTGTCACATTTTTTATAAAATCATTTAATTAAATGAAAAATAATAATTGATTACCCTTCCTATGATTTATAAAGTGTGTTATTTCTATTTATATGTTGGGCTTGCAAGAATTGATACCTTTGAACAACTTAAGACACGAATATCCAATAAGAAAGTTGAATGGCTAATTCTTGTTGCATATTACATTTGGGTATATCTATATATATTTATTTATAATTCATTATGTTATTTAAGAATGTTTTCAAGGGTATCTTGCAAGTCAATGCATTGAATTTGCTTGCATAATCATATACCCATAAAATCTCCCTTAGATATATTGACTAGTACCCAAAGA
>VDFB02106094.1:0-42013 GCA_007258455.2 Sequoia sempervirens
GTTTATTGGTGATGCTAAATGATACAATCTAAAAAAAACAGGCTCACACCCTATTAGCGCAGGCTGAATTTAAGTATGCAAAGATGAATTAATATTGGCTTGAGTGGAATCAGAGGATTTAATTAACCCATGACCATGGATTCGACAGAGAAAAAAAAACAATATAGAGGAATCAATGAATATCGACAGTGAGTGGATATGTAGGGTTTTGTATGCACCGATGCCTTACCCTCTAAAGTGTAGATTTTAAAGCATCAAAACCTATCTTACTTAAAATTACAGAGGAAGAAGTGAATAAAATGCTATAGTTAACATTCTTCTTTTAAATCTACGAATTGGGAGTAAGAGCCCACAGTGCCAATGATGAAAGCTTGGGAACAGGGTATTCACGTCCCTCTGGGATAAATGTTAGGGAATTTTTGTGAGACATTGTAGTTGCTACTGCGCTGATGGACATGGATGGAAAATGTGAAAGCATGACAAGGCATGCGACTTGTTTGACAAAATGCGTCGTAGATTTGTAGCCTCAGCGAATGCCATGATGGTGGAATAAGAACAAAACAAATTTGATGATGAAGCTCTTAAGATATTTTGAATTAATGAAGCACAATAGGCACAACCTACCATTGTGAGCTTGCTGTGTTCAAGTGCATGTAGTGGCGCAGGTTTAGTAGGCGAAGGTTGTGCACCATAGTAACCCTTATTGCAGAATATGAACAGAAGTTTAGGCATATTATTGAAAGACCATAGAGTGGTATTTATTCTAATAGTTGGTGTATAGCTTTTCATCCACTAACTACACCATAGACTATTATAATGAAATATGATGTTATTTTACACCTGCGCGTGATGATGGTGACCATGCAAACTATGACTGCCCTATACAAGGCATGAAAATTGGATTCAAACATAAATAAATTTTTTGAAGATGATCTGAAGATAGATACTCAGGAATTCATTGAAACATCTTTTAAAACATTTAAAAACAAATGCAATTGGTTGGTGTAAGGAGGCTACAGACATGCATGTAAAATATTGAAATTAAAGAAGAAGCCTTATGGATTACTCGATAGAGTGCCACTAGAGATACCATCTCGAGGTTGTTGGTGGGCATACGTAGAGAACCCACGGCCAAGAAAAGGTTTCCATTGAAGCTTCAGTAAAGAAGATTGAAAATAAGAAACTCATAAACAAAATGGCAAGCATTTCGCATGATCATACTCAAACCACACATTGAATATCATGCAATAGATGTACCGGCCCAATTCATGGAAGGAAAGATTTAATACACTATGTGGACTTTACATGAAAGTAAACCACTTGAGAAATTGAATTTTGTAGGAAATAAATGATGCAAAGTGCTCACCGCAGTTGGATATTCATAGAAGAAAATGTATATATGATTGCATTATAAAATTCTGGCATTCAAGATATAATACAAGCATCCCATATTTCAAAGTATGTGTACTTACCTGGGTATAATCCGTACTCTGAACTACTCCTCCAATACTTACTTTGCCTAGCTTGCCTATCAGATTCCTCTCCACGAGACTAGATCCATTAACGCAGTAAAGGAGTAGCATTTACAAACAATCTTCTACCTCCCCCCGTGAATTTCCTTCTTCCCCCCACCAAATCTCTATATCAAAAATCTATAATATCCCCGAATAATGTGCAGACCCTCCCAAAAAATTTCAATTAAAAATAAAATAAAATAAAATAACAGATATTACCCATTGCTTTCAAAAGCTCATAAAAATCATAAATAAGGCAATTATATATTTTTTTTAAAAATAGATTTTTTCATTTTACAGATCCGGTTTTCCATTAGTTCTCACATATTTTCATTTAGCATTTATTTACTTTTCTATTTTCAATATTTTTTTGTTTTAATTTCCGCTTTTTTACAACTTTTATTTACAAAGCACATTATCTAATTAATTTATATAATTTATTCTAACAATTATCCTCAACAAGATAATTAGTTAAAATAATAAACACAATTTTAATATTTAATTAACATTTAATAAACTCATAACTTTTTCAAAAAAATAAATTAAATAATTAAATATTTAAATACAATTTAATCTAGCATTTTAATAATTAATATTACCCTTATTTAATTAATTCAATCTCAACGTATGAAATACCAGAAGAAGCCCTTGACCTATCTTTCTCTTCCGACTCCTTAGCCAGAGGAGTATTACATCCTCCCCCCCTAAAACTCGACTTACTCCTGGAAGTCACCTGGCTCAAAAAGGAAACATAACCATACTAGTACCAAAAATTATCTAATCTATAATTGATGTACACCCTCTTTCTGCATCATTGCAATTAGAATCACTATTCGGCTTCACATTTGAAAACAATATCTTCTTAACTACTTTTATTTATAATTCCTTACATCTCTTACAATAACATACTGGTTTTCAGCATTAATAACAATAGCAAGTACTCCTATTAACTCAATTTTCCATTTACACATCATCTTCAAAATATCATAGAAGGTAGAACACATCAAATGATTACTTGAAATTAACAAAAATACACACCATATCATGTTTCAGTAACATATTTAAGTCACAATTTATGATTCTCAATAATATCCAATCCATTTATACCATAGAGTCACAATACATTCACATTTAACACAGCATGGTTATCCTTCTTTACATCAGTAAACAACAACACATAAGAAATATACATCTAACACATACATACACAATCACATCACTGGGAAAAGCACATCACAAGGTTACACAAGGGTCCATCTGGATGCCGGAAAGCAGCATACTAAACCATGAAACAAAATCCATGAGCCAAGAGCCAATATCCATCTCACATAAATCATACCTCACACTTAGTGGCTTGATGGTGTTAGGCCACACTCACACGGTGAGACCATCCAAACAAGACCACTATGACCCATCTCTTGTTGTACAAGGTGGTTAGCCTCCAAGAGATAGTCATCACACATAGGTGGGTAGTGGGTCCTAGCTATAAAATAGCCTCACATACCCCCATCCTCAAGGTTCCTTGCGTCTACTTCCTCGTATACACTCACCAAGTCCGCCTCATACGTCCTTGGAGAGGAATCACAATACAATACATAGCCGTCCTTGAAAACAATAAGGATAAATTAGTTTAGCCACCAAGTCATAATTAAAAGAAAACAAAAATTCAATTTCAACAATAAAGAAATAAAAGTGTACAATTCCAACACTAAATCAAATGTAACCATGAGGCTACGAGCAAATAAAATCACAAGGTGTGGCTAAACCATCACAATCAAATATACAAAGTGTCGGCTTTCACAATCACTAGAAAATCATCAATAATTATAAAGAAAGTTCACAATCTTAGAAATTGCACTATACAACACTGCGTGACTAGATACTAGCCACCGAACGAGGAAGGAGGGAACAACGTCCGACTATACAATAGCCCCCATGTGGTGCGGAGTGAGCACGCCATCCACATGACCCAGAGTGTGCTCCTCGGCTACACTCTGCCTTGCGTCGTCACGCGACATGGACTAACCAAGTGGCCCTCGCACTCCTTGGTTGCCCGCATAGGATGTGCACCTCGACCTCCATCCTGCATCGCATCTCAGTGCGGCGTGGTCATACACCAGCCGGAGAAGGCACGCACTGGTCGTATGCCGCATGGCAGTGTGTCCGTGGCTCCGCGGAAGTAGGCACGCGCTAGACACACCCCGCATAGCGATACCTCGTGGAAAAGGCACACGCAGGTACTCGCCGTCGCCAGAGGTATACATGGCCAGGACCTACCCATATGCTAACCGACCCAAACACTGTCGAAAGCAAACATGAGTATCCCTCTACAAATGTGTGAGGCCCCATTACGCTCATCACACAAGTAGGCTATCATAGCACATCTCATAGTGCACCATCACGTGTCTAAGCACGTGGCATCGTGTCCTCGAGCCCAGCTTGCTACCATCAACAACACGGCATCATCTGCGGCCAGCACATGTAGCCGAACGCCGATTGGGTGGCAGCATCATTAATCCACTTGCATCATCGCCGGACTGTATTGCAAATCTGATAATATGCTGTGAAATACATGCTGCGGGCATATCGCTATGGGGCTACTTGAGGCTTCACCTCTCCATCTGAGGGCCGAGGGTTCACTGCGTAAAACAACCGACTCAGCGTCCGCTGGTGGCCGGATAATACCAACAACCAATAACGCTATACTCAAAGCTGTGGGTTTAGAACGTCACCTTATAGATCGTACGATCCATCCTAAGTGGTAGATACGTTTCCTTAGGTCCCGGTTGAGCCTAAAATTGCCAATATGCATATGCTACACTCATTGGGAACTTTGTGGCTGCTACTACCCCTTCACAGATTGAGGGACTGGAGAACCAAAAGAAAAGAATCCATGAAACTAGCTTTTGGCTACTCTTATATGTATAGATTTTCAACCACACGTGGGTTGGCCCTCAATCAGGTAACAAACATGCAAGCAGACATAATGGTATGGTTAATTCCACACCAACAAATACAATAGTTTCCCCATGGATGGACACATAGTATCACCATCGCATGGCACACAAAGCAAGGACAGGGTACTCACAACACTCAATCAATGCACAGTTACTGGTTTCTCACATTTACAGGGGTTACAATTACATGCACAACTCCATTACTCTTCAAAAGATCACATTCCATAAGTACTATTTTCCATATATCTCATGATGCTACGAGTCAATATCATGATTACTATGATCACTTAACAACTCCAATTAATAAATTCACATTCACCTCTATTCATTCAGTATAACAATTTTGCCTTCATAACATATGCACATGTAGACTAACTTTTCTTCTAGATAGAATATATAAACCAGACAACATAATGGGCTCAAATGAAACCAGAGTGCCCAATGTTAGAACCTTTGCTCTGATACCAAGTTGTAACGCCCGTCATGCAACCGAGAGAACACAGACAAAGCAAACAATTTTTTTTTTTTTTGAAACATTACAATTGAACATACAAGAACATTAACCATAAACACTTACCACATTACATTACACTAGTACACTTAGTTCTCTGGGGCACGCGAGGTTACTTCAAAAACAACTAACTACGAACAAAGATAACAACAACACTATTCACTACTTATAGCTATACTCAAAGATTACACAAGCAAAAGAAAAGATAGAAGTGATTTACTAACTTGGCAATAGAGTCCACTTACTTAGGTCAGCTTAACATACCTCTTACATTCTATTTAATCAACAAGTCCTTGCTCCCAATGCCTATACCTGCGAGGCCTACAAGACTTGGCACACACTTTAGAACAAAGACAGTTAGCACGTGATCACTAAAAGAAGCTATATAAATCAATGGATAGCTTTTACATTACCAAAAGTAAATGACAAGTCTCAAACAAGACTCAGAAGAACAGTCCTAGGGGCCCGACCTAATGCCTCGGGAGCTCATCACTCGATGGCCTTGCCTACGTATATAATTCGTAGAGGCACCGTAGTTCGACAACTTGAGCTGCTCCAACTCATTGACTGACCAACCAAGGGTTCACTCATAAGACTTTCAAGGAGGAATCTACCTCAACACAAAGTAACACAACACCACAAACACACGCTAAACTCAAACCTCTATTCATAAGCATTATGTGACCCATACAAAATTACAAACTAGAAGAGTGGGTACGCAACCCTTTCTAGGGTCCGTCACCCCAGACAGTTTCAGAGGCGGCTGCCACCCACTAAGGTGAAGCCAAAGACTGATGAACTAGGTAGGCATATTTTTGCAAAAATAAAATAAGAATAACCTACTCAAATAATTATTCATACTTGCACAAGAAAGGTCACAAGGCATAACGCCATTCCCTTTTAGCAAGGCACAAACAAAGTGACAATATTAAACTAACTTAGTCTCTTAATCCAACTCTAATTTATTACTTTAATTAAGCATTTATTTGTCTACACATAGAATAAGCTAAGCTTTTGTAATTACTAAAAATTGACTAAAAATATCAAATTAACCCTTAAATGCACGTATACACATAATGCACAACCACTAAAGAACCATAAACATTCAGATACAATTTTATCCATTCGTTCAAAAAGTAATTTAAAGACAACTAAAGAAGTTACCTGAACATATTTCCTAAATAATCCAACAATCACTTAAAATCATCTTTTATGTTTTGCTAAGGACCAAGAGCAATAACTTTCAAAGTAAATTTAAGTCCTCATTACATTTTATATTCAACGTAATAATTACCCTTAACTTTTAAAGTATATTAGACCCTCTTAAAGAAAACATAATTAAATGATATAATTCAATTTTACTCTAATAGTTGAATTGCCTTTTTTCTCTTAAGTAAAGAAACAATATAACCAAGGGATAAGTAACAAAGACTATAGCAAGACAACTACTTATTCCTTCTTAATGAAATCATCACTACAATTTATTTGTTCTTTAAGAAGTCATCTCAAAACTATTAAGGGAGACATATTTTACCTCAAAATCAAATTACCTTTCTTTATAAAACATAATTAAAGATTACAGTAATAATTGAGAACCTAACTTGATTAACTTAATTAGATCCCTAGTTATCCATCATTTACTTCAAAATTTTCTAATAGATTTCCTCCTTAGTCTAAAACTCTAATATTAAAATTACCCCTTACTCTAATACTTTAATAACCTTATTCCCAATATTTATTTCACCAAGCATTTTACTAAATAACTAACCTATGCTTGCTAATTTAGTTGACACAAAAAGGGGAATCTACATCTTTTAACTCTAATCTAACTCATTCTCCTAAACTACCTATCTACCAATTCCCAATTTGAACATTTAGTGTCCAATTAATAATATTTTACTTTTATTTCCTTTAAGACATTCCTTAATATTACTTTCTTCAAAATGCAATCATAATAATAAATAATTATTTAATCTAATACGTAAACATTATGAAAATGTGTTCCTATATTTGTATGGTTATGCATCTTTATGAATTGTTAAAATTATAATTGAATTAAGGTTTCTAAGGATGAATCTTTTAAATTAACTCTAATAGAGAGAAAAGACTAAATGCATGATTAAAGATAAGATAACCAACTTTCTAATTTACCTTACCAATTAATTATGAACACAAGAGTAATTTCCTTTATTAACTAACTTTCCTTTATTCAATAACTCGGGTATATCAATCTGTCTATAGTCATTGTTTTTTCATTGAACTATTTATTTAATTACCAATTTCTCTTTCATTTATCTTATTTTCCCTTATCTATATAACTATGTGAATATGTATTTATTTATACATTTACTTAATCTAATTACTAAAAGGAAATAATAATAAATGATTTCAAAAAGACTTCCCTCCTTTCTAAGAAAAAAAAATACTATTAGTACTAATTATTTATTTATTTTATGTTTTGTTTTATTTCCTTTAAATTTTAAATAAATACTCTAACTCTCTTCTCTTAATCCTCTTTAATCCACGTAACCCTCTTTTTACTTTACCTTTCTTCTGACTTACTTTAAAGTTCCTTAATTTATTTATAAAAAAAGAAAACCATGCATTCCTTTATTTAAGGATGCTTTATTTTGTCTTTCTTGCTAATATTATCTCCAAGTTGTTACAAGCGAAATTATTCTAAGAGATGCGAACCTTTTTCATCTTTTAAAACAACGACAATGTTCAGTGGAGTTTATTGGTGATGCTAAATGATACAATCTAAAAAAAACAGGCTCACACCCTATTAGCGCAGGCTGAATTTAAGTATGCAAAGATGAATTAATATTGGCTTGAGTGGAATCAGAGGATTTAATTAACCCATGACCATGGATTCGACAGAGAAAAAAAAACAATATAGAGGAATCAATGAATATCGACAGTGAGTGGATATGTAGGGTTTTGTATGCACCGATGCCTTACCCTCTAAAGTGTAGATTTTAAAGCATCAAAACCTATCTTACTTAAAATTACAGAGGAAGAAGTGAATAAAATGCTATAGTTAACATTCTTCTTTTAAATCTACGAATTGGGAGTAAGAGCCCACAGTGCCAATGATGAAAGCTTGGGAACAGGGTATTCACGTCCCTCTGGGATAAATGTTAGGGAATTTTTGTGAGACATTGTAGTTGCTACTGCGCTGATGGACATGGATGGAAAATGTGAAAGCATGACAAGGCATGCGACTTGTTTGACAAAATGCGTCGTAGATTTGTAGCCTCAGCGAATGCCATGATGGTGGAATAAGAACAAAACAAATTTGATGATGAAGCTCTTAAGATATTTTGAATTAATGAAGCACAATAGGCACAACCTACCATTGTGAGCTTGTTGTGTTCAAGTGCATGTAGTAGCGCGGGTTTAGTAGGCGAAGGTTGTGCACCATAGTAACCCTTATTGCAGAATATGAACAGAAGTTTAGGCATATTATTGAAAGACCATAGAGTGGTATTTATTCTAATAGTTGGTGTATAGCTTTTCATCCACTAACTACACCATAGACTATTATAATGAAATATGATGTTATTTTACACCTGCGCGTGATGATGGTGACCATGCAAACTATGACTGCCCTATACAAGGCATGAAAATTGGATTCAAACATAAATAAATTTTTTGAAGATGATCTGAAGATAGATACTCAGGAATTCATTGAAACATCTTTTAAAACATTTAAAAACAAATGCAATTGGTTGGTGTAAGGAGGCTACAGACATGCATGTAAAATATTGAAATTAAAGAAGAAGCCTTATGGATTACTCGATAGAGTGCCACTAGAGATACCATCTCGAGGTTGTTGGTGGGCATACGTAGAGAACCCACGGCCAAGAAAAGGTTTCCATTGAAGCTTCGGTAAAGAAGATTGAAAATAAGAAACTCAGAAACAATATGGCAAGCATTTCGCATGATCATACTCAAACCACACATTGAATATCATGCAATAGATGTACCGGCCCAATTCATGGAAGGAAAGATTTAATACACTATGTGGACTTTACATGAAAGTAAACCACTTGAGAAATTGAATTTTGTAGGAAATAAATGATGCAAAGTGCTCACCGCAGTTGGATATTCATAGAAGAAAATGTATATATGATTGCATTATAAAATTCTGTCATTCAAGATATAATACAAGCATCCCATATTTCAAAGTATGTGTACTTACCTGGGTATAATCCGTACTCTGAACTACTCCTCCAATACTTACTTTGCCTAGCTTGCCTATCAGATTCCTCTCCACGAGACTAGATCCATTAACGCAGTAAAGGAGTAGCATTTACAAACAATCTTCTACCTCCCCCCGTGAATTTCCTTCTTCCCCCCACCAAATCTCTATATCAAAAATCTATAATATCCCCGAATAATGTGCAGACCCTCCCAAAAAATTTCAATTAAAAATAAAATAAAATAAAATAACAGATATTACCCATTGCTTTCAAAAGCTCATAAAAATCATAAATAAGGCAATTATATATATATATATATTTTTTTTTTAAAAAGCAATTTTATTTTTTTTTTCATTTAGATCCGAGTTTTCATTCGTTCTCACATATTTTTCATTCTTTTATTTATTTACTTTTCTATTTTCAATATTTTTTTTGTTTTAATTTCCGCTTTTTACAACTTTTACTTACAAAGCACATTATCTAATTAATTTATATAATTTATTCTAACAATTATCCTCAACAAGATAATTAGTTAAAATAATAAACACAATTTTAATATTTAATTAACATTTAATAAACTCATAACTTTTTCAAAAAAATAAATTAAATAATTAAATATTTAAATACAATTTAATCTAACATTTTAATAATTAATATTACCCTTATTTAATTAATTCAATCTCAACGTATGAAATACCAGAAGAAGCCCCTGACCTAACTTTCTCTTCCGACTCCTTAGCCAGAGGAGTATTACGAATGTTAGGTACATTTATATAATCTTCCAATCGAACACTGGTCAAGGGGATGCATCTCAAAATTTGGAAATGTGATTGGAAAAACTCTTGAAATTGATATGCGGTTAGGAGAGTCATTGATTTATGCTATAATATTAATCCTCCCAATAAACGAGATCCCCAAATCAATAAGCCTACAATCTAGTACAAAAATATGGATGTGGAACATTGAGATTGAGGCACCCAAGTTCTATAGCACAAAATGCAAATGGAGAAATCACAATGCTGACAAAAGCAAACACTTTCCCCCAACCACAAGGGAAGTATGGAGGGAGAAGAAAAAAATTGAAAAGAAGTAAGAACAATATGGGATTGGTCAAAAGATTGGTCAAAACACCCAAACTAGTACAATAGAATAGAATGGCCTTCAAGCCTCTCGCGTGTAAAGAACTAGAAGATAATCCTAGTAGAGTCAATAGAGGCTTTTAGTTTAGAAGGAGATTGGAGAATGAGGAAGGGGAGATAGGGCGCTCAAGGAATGAACACATGTCTCCCATAAAACTGTTTGAATGGTACACACATGATGCCTTTGAATACTTGGATCAATTGTCCGAAAAAAATTTGAAGAGGACTTGGACTTAACTGAGAAGATATGAATTAGGCTAACGGTGAAGAAATCCTCAACATCTAAAGTTGGAAGGAAGAAACTTAACTAGAAAAGAGAGGAAGAGGCCTTGAAGACCGAAAAACCATCCATAAGATCATATATGACTTGGTCCAAGGGAGAAAATGCCTCCCTTGGGGGATGATGAAGATCCTCACATGGAATGTTAGGGGCATAAATGCCCCTAATAAAAGGTGACTAGTAAAATTCCAGTTGGAATGTCAAAATCCAGACATTATTCTTCCCTACAAAACAAAACTTGAAGGAAATGAGACCATTACATTGAACAGATTCTACAAAAATTGGGAAGGCCTATTCATGGATGCAATCGGTGCTTCAAGAGATCTTGGTCTCCTTTGGTGTCCAGGACGGATCAAGGTAGCACTATTAAATTCAAATTCACATTGGATGAAATTGAAGGTAAACAATACTCAAACACACTCAATTTATGAATTACATAATATTTATGGCCCAATTAAAACTGAGGAAAATAGATTATTGTGGAATAATATTTCAAATAATCTAGGGAACTCAAAAGTAGTGGTTGACAAGGACTTTAATGCTATAATGGATCTAAAAGAAAAATTGGGGGACTCTAGGAAAATTTTACAACCTTAAAAAGACTTCATGAAATTTATTGAAGAGAGCAAGTTGATTGATATAAAAGTATTGAATGACACTTTCACATGGAATAAGAGAAGGAAAGATTATACTAACATAGTTGAAAGGATAGAAATATTTTTAGTGTTTGAGGATTGGTTGCAAGGAAATTTACTCCCAAAATCTACAATTTGGCCAATTACAATCTCAGATCACTATCCACTAATTTTATTGATCAATGAGGACTCAAAGGCACCAAAAATTAAATTCAAGTTTGAAAAAATGTGGATGCATGCAAGTGACCTTCCTGCTATATTGAGACAATGGTGGACAAAGCCTCTCAAGATCCTTGGATCAAAGATATTCATATTTCAAAATAAATTAAAATGAGTGAAGGACAAATTGTGCATTTGGAATAAGACAACTTTTAAAAACATTTTTGAAGAAAAGGAGCATGTAGAAGAGGATTTTGGCTATGCTTGGGGAAGTTATCCTAAATGAAGGGATGAAAAATGTGGAGTTCGAAAGAGAAAAAACATTAATAGCATAGTACAATGAGCTATTGTTGAGAGAAGAAGTTTACTGGCAATCAAAGTCGAGGGACACCTAGTTGGAGGAAGGATATTTGAACACCAAATACTTTCACAACTCAACAAAAGTGAAGCATAGTTGGAATAGGATTATGCAAATTGTAGATGGTGTGGGGTGGGGTAGTTAACGAAGTAAGAAGACATCTAAAAAGTAGGGATCAAATTCTTTTCTTCCCTTCTTTGCAATGAAAATGAAGCAAAACCCATAAACCTAGATATTTTAGCAGATATAACACTTCTTATCATGGTGGAGGACAATGGAATTTTGTGTGGAAAAAATAGCAAGGAGGAAGTGAATGCCACTTTATTTCAAATGCATCCGGACAAAGCACCCGGTCCCGATAGATTTAACGCCTTCTTCTTTCAATATTGCTAGGATTTTATGGGGTCAATGATTCAAGGGGTGGTGGAGGAATCAAGAAAAAACAAGACTATTCTTAAAGATCTAAACAATACAAATATTGCCTTCATCCCCAAGCATGAGAATTGTGATTCTTTTGCAAATTATAGGCCCATAGCACTTTGTAATACAATATACAAGGTCATCACGAAGGTGATGAAAAACTATTTGAAATGAACTCTCCCAAGATTGATTTTGCATGAACAAAGTGGGTTCACATAGGGAAAAAACATATTGGATGGAATTATGGTATCCCATGAAGTTGTCTACTCTCTCAAGCATTCAAAAAGCAAAGGCATGGTGGTAAAAATTGATATGAGTAAAGCCTACAACAATTTACGTTGGCGTTTTCTTATGGAAGTGATGAAGAAATTTAGCTTTAGTGAAGATTGGTTGGGATGGGTGTATAGCTGCATTTCAACCCCAAGGTATTCAGTGTTAATAAATGGGTCGCCATTCAATTTTTTAATGGGGAAAAAGGTCTTCAGTAGGGGGACCCAATCTCCCCATTCCTATACATTATCATGGCCAAAGCCCTTAGCAAACAAATCTTGAAGGAAATGTCCCAAAGGAGGTGGAGAGGCATAAGCATATCAAAGCTCATTCCAACTATATCACATCAACATTTTGCAAATGATACCACTCTCTACAAATGTGCAATAATGTCTGGAGCTCAAACAATGAAGGAAATTTTGTTAAAATTCTATCTACAAGTCGGCCAACAAGTAAACAATGAAAAATCCAACATCTATTTTTTCAATACTCCAAGAAGAAATTGGAACATAAAATATTGAAAATATTGGGTTTCAACACTGGCCAGCTTCCAAAAAAATACCTAGGTATTCCTTTGATAGCTGGGCAACCGAAATACTATCATTGGGAAGCCATGGTAAATAAATGTAGCACAAGAACAAAAAACTAGGAGTGATGGTTGACACTAGCAGGGAGGCTCACAATGGTCAAATCGGTGCTAGTGGCCATTCCAATTTATATGTTGTCATGTCTTGAAGCTTCAAACAAAACCATAAGGAGGTTGGCAGGGGTCCAATGAAAACTATTATGGGACGACGCGTAGGAGAAGAAACATGTCCCTTTTCTTGCTTGGGAGACGGTCACGAAGTCTAAAGAATAGGTTGGTATAGGTGTCAAGGATATAAAGTTACAAAACCAGGCATTGGGTACAAAGCTCACTTGGTGGATGTTTAAATGTTTTGATGCTTTGTGGAGTAAAATTCTCAGGGCCAAATACCTTGATTCTTAGGAGCCAGAAAGGATCCATACCATGGCTAACCCTTAAAGAGGTTTGGAAATATGGAATTTCATATTAAACTCCAGGGACGTGATATGTGAGCATCTCACCTGATGTATTGGTGAGGAGCATAAAGCCTCTTTATTCAATGAATTTTGGAATGCTTACCCCCCCTTAAGTGATCTCCCATGCTTAGAAGAAGCAATCAATTCAGCCAAGGAAGTATACGATGAATCCCTGAGAGGCTTCATAAAGGCTTGGCAAAAAATGACTGATGGGAATGGTTGTGGAATTTCTTTTATTTTCCATAGGTTCAATTGAAAGGCATTGATGAATGAGCTCTCTAAGAGGAAAATTTTCATTTTTGAGTCTCTAGATTCAATACTTTGGTGTGCCTCCAAAACAGGGGATTATTTAGTCAACACAGGATACAAACTAATAAAGCATGAATTGGAGTTAGTGACATGGCCCAAGTGGTTGTGTTGGGGGAAAAATGTCCTACCAAAAGTAGGGGCTTCCACATGGGTTGCTCTACATGAGTGCATCCTTACCGAAGACAGATTAAACAAATTTGGTATGCAAGGGTTGCATTGGTGTGTGCTTTGTAGACAAAACTTAGAAGACGCACACCATATGCTTTTACAATGTGCTAAGGTGGAATGGAATGGTCCACTTCCAAACAATCTTCGGTCGCTATTTGAATCTTGGCCAAACATCTATAAAGGGGTGATGTTGGGGGGTCTTTGGTGTGAAATTTCGACAATAATTGTCTAGCAACTATGGAAAGAACGCAATGCAAGATATTTAAGAAGAAAGCCTCCTCACTCGAAGGTATTCTTTTCAAGATCGAACAATGCCACTTTTAAACCATTACACCATGTCAATATTGACTTCCCTATTTTTATTTTTTTAAATATAGTAAATATTATGTATTTATATATAATCTCATTGTTTTATTTATAAAGTACATAAAATCTAGTTACTAACACATTTAAAAAAGGTAAAATTAATTAATTATTTTATTTAATACTTAAACAATTAAATAAATAGTATTTAATTTGTTTTTTAAAATTTTAAAATTTTATTTATATATATTTAATCATACAATTCTTAAATGAAAAATAAATATTCATATACATGTAATAATTTTATAAAATTATTAAACATCTATTTTAATCATACATTTCATTTATTAAGATGTGAAACTATTAATTAAACTTATTCATATCCACTTGCTTTTGTTTGATAGCTCTTCATGAAATGAAGTAGTTTTAAATCTGTATATTTTTAAAACTTGAATATATGACCCTCTTAGATCAAATTAATCAAGTGAAAAAATAATTATTATTTATTAATTTTTAAATTTATTATATATTAAATAAAAATAATTATTCACATAGCTATTGAAGTAGTTTTAAATCTTTAACACATGACCTTCTTAGATTAAATTTACAAAGTAGAAAGAAAGTATAATTATTTATTATTTTTTAAAATTTCTTATATTATTATATAAAAATAATTATGCACATAAATATAATAATTTTATAAAGTCATTTCGACTCTGAGTTATAAACATTCAAACAATAACACTACAACTCAACCATCCCATTATAGTGCTATTAATAATTTTATAAAGTTATTAACTTTTTATATTATACATATTTTTTATTTGTTCTGTATTTTTATTTTTAGTTCCTCCCATGGAATTATAGGAAAGGCCGGATTTTAACTAGTGATTAATGTTTTGAATTTCAACCAGTCAAAATTGATTATTTTCTTTTATATATGATATTTGAATTTTTTCTAAAGTAAAATTATTTTCAATTTTTTTTTTCTTGAATATCATTGGCTAAAAAAATTTAGGCGATAAGGGCGGATTATGCAGAATTGAGTATAATATTTTTATTTTGCAATTTCATTGGCTTTTTTTGAAGCATTTTTTTTACCACTTTTCAACTAATATTTGCACATTCAAGATGCAAAAATTATGGCAAAGTTAAAGTTAGAAATGTTAATTTATAATAAAATAATAATTATTTTTTGAATAACTTGATATTTAAAATCAACTATTTAAGATAAATATTTATTTATTCATTATTATAGTTAAAATTTATTTGTTAAGATATATATTTAGGAGGAAGATAAATTTATTATTGATTATTTAATTATTAAAGTTAAAATTTATTTTATAAGATAAATATTTAGACGGAAGGTAAAAAAAAAAATAAAAAATTATATTTTTCATTTTCTAGAAATTTTAAATTATTTATGTAGAATTATTTAAGATAAATATTTTGAAGGAAGATAAATTTCAATACATTTTTTAATATTTTCATTCTTAAAGTTATTATTATTTGATGTATAATTTTATATGGCTTAATTTTTAGTTCCTACCAAGGGAACTATAGGTGAGGCTCGTTGTTAACTAGTTATTAATAACTTTGTTTTTAACAAATGAGAATTCAACTTGTTTTTTTATTTGACAAAAAATTGTATATTGTTTTTTATAAGGAAAAGCAGGTTTTGAAGGGGCCCTGAAACCCATTACAAAGATGAGAAGCTACAAAAAAGAGTAAGTCTAGAAAATCCATAGCCCAAAAAACCAAAAAGTTGACATCAAAAATAACCAAAGAAACCGTCAGCTAACCAACAACAAAAACATCAACACCTAGGTTGATCAAGCAAAAGAGTCAACACAGCTACAACATCTTTTCCAAAACATTAACCAAGGCCAAATTTTCCTCAATGACCCCCTCGTGCATCTCCATAATATCCTTGAGCTCATCAAATGCTATGGTATCCCGCTTCTCAATCTTACTCCTCATCCTCAAACATAGGCCAGTCTCCACATCCTTTTCCATACCTGGAGTAGAATCCACATTCTTGTCCACCAGGTTCGAGCAATTCACATCCTCAAAAACTTTCTCAATTTCACCCAACTCCAGGGGTTTACCAGTCCATTTCAAGGCTTTCTTATTTAAAATCGAAAGACCCTTAGTAGTCAACTTCAAGGAATTATTGTTAATGTTCACAACAGTGTTCAAATAATCCAACAACTTACCAATTGTGTCCTCAACATTAACAAATCTTTAAAGTGTTATGAACCAACATTTCCAAAGAGGAAATCCTCTCCTCATGAGTTATACCGAGGAAATCAACATCCACTACCAATTTATCAAGCATTACATTCATGGATTTCACCTTACCTTTAATTTCCCATTCCTTCTAATTGTTGTAGACCAGCACCACACAAACATCCTACCAATTCTTTACCTAGACATTGAGCTCCTTAACTTCTGAGAAAAACCATTTCACCAGAGAAAGCAAGTTACACGTCCCCTCCTCAACCATCTTACAAAACATACCCATATTTACCTCATCCCAATTGATTGAAGGCTCGACATTTGACTCAAAATTCTTAATAGGGTATTCCCTACGCTCCTCTTTATGCTCCTCATCCTCCTCAATAGGGGAATCCTCCACTTCGGCTGCCTCCACCTTAACCCTATGCTTGTCTAGAAAGTTAGCTAAATCGGCCATGACTTCCAACTTCTATGCCTTCACTACATTCCCTTTAACCTATAAGGAGCTTAAATGAGAGTCAAGGGCACCCTGGTTAGGGTCAATTTCCTTAGAGCACTAGAAACCCTCAAATCCCTAAACATCCATTGGCATGGACCTAGGAAGGTTTTCACCCACACCAGGACTATTATCCACAACTGGGACACTTTCTACAACTCGCACATTTTTAGGACCTTGAGCTCCAACCCCAAGGGAGCTTTCCACCACACCAACCTTCCCAGAACTTAGAGGAGGCTTCACACAAAAATCGATATTCTCAACATCTTTCAATGAATCCACTTTTATCTTAACATAAGCCTTATCTTTCTTGGGGCATTTGGTTTTCCCCTTAACGCTCTTCTTCCCAGACTGCACCGCAACATCCCTCAACTCAATGTCTATTTCATAACTCTTTGAACACTCTTCAAAAGCTTCAAACCCCTCCTCGTACATACCATCCTCTTCAGACAATTCATCAAAATCTAAGTCTTCATCCTCAGAATTCCCCTCCCATTCCTCTGCAAAGTCACTCCTCTCATAGCGAGAATTTTGAACTCCCTTTTTGCGAGTCGAGGTTTTAGGAGAAACCAGAATTCACTTAAGCTTAATATGAACAAACATGAGATTCATAAGGTCTTCATGAAGAATGACCTTCTGAGGGTTTTTGTGGTGATCCTAAATACTATTTTCCATAGATAGCAAGAGATAAAAAGGAAAAGAAACCAACACCTTGTAACATAAGTGATTCAAAAGAATAAAGTGGTAGCTATGAAAAATAGAGAACCTACCTTCCAAAGTGAAAAAATGCATGATAGCAAGCACAAGATCCCTCCAAAGTGGTTTAAGAGACTTACAACATACCCACCACTCCCAACTTCCCTGAGCTCCTTCTTCTCATCAAATTTGAAGAAATTAGTAAGCGATTTCTTAGCAGTTAATCTGTCTCTATAGAAATTCCTCCTAGAAGGCGAAAGTCCAGTGACTTCCGCCACAAAATCCTCATCAATCTTGAACTCCACACCTTTATAATGCATAACCATTCTGTTTCATCCTTTCACAAAAAACTTCGTAGCTTTAGGATTAGGACCTTGGATTCTTAGCATGTATTGGGTAACCCCACCCTTTTCCAAATGTTCCCACACAATTTTATTACTCTAGAACTCCTCACATGAGCTCGACTCCACTCTACAGTGAGCTCCACCAAGGGCGGCATGTAGAGAGTAGGAACCCAACAACACCACAATTTTCTGCAAAAATAGAATAAGATTGGCTAACCACAAACCAATGTAAATAAAACACACAAAATGTGTAAACCTGCCATTCCAAGTACTTTCCAACCTACGCATCTAGGCCATGATTTCTCATAAATCTAAAAGATAATTATGAAAAGGGAAGGGCCAAGACTCAATGTGCATAAACCAATTCAAATTAAAAATGAAGAGTCTTTCCCATATATCGACCACCTTAAAGATGTGCCACTTGTTCATTATTGGAAATGATTTTAAGATTGAGTGGTAAGGACTTAAATACATCCCAATCATTTCTATCCACCACTCCCAAATTAGCTAACCCGCCAGCCAACAAGTTAGCCTCCCTAAACACATGCGGGATTCTTATCTCATCAAAAGCATTAATGATGGAGATTGAATAATTAATGAGATGAGCAATAGACCATGATGGCAGACATTTTAGCAAAATACAATTTATAATGTTGAGTGAGTCCCCTTCCAACTAGAGTTTAGAGACCCCTAAATTTTTCACCAACACGAAGTCATGATAGGCTGTAGTTGCAAAAAATTGTATATTGTTAAAGTAAAGTTGCAAAATATATAACGAAACATTTATCCAAAATTAATTTTCTGCAATATAATTGGCTGAATTTTTTTGAGCGATAAGGGCATATTTTCAAGGAGCATAAACTTTTTATTGTAGCTTTTTAAGGTTTTTTTGCCACAAAGACTATAATAAAAAAAAATTTATCTAATTTTTAAGATTTTTTTTGAACTCTTTAAAATTAGTCTACTTGTTATATTTCCATTCTATTCATTTATTTACTTTTCCTATCTTAAATAAAATATAATTAAAATAATAAATTCAAATATATAAAATAATTATGTCAAGAGGCGTATTACAATGGCATCCAAAAATATTTGTAAGGAAAAACTAATCAAATTAAATTTGACGTGTAAGTGGTGGTAATGTTGCTTTTTTAGATTTTAAAATCAAGTAAATTAAAACTAAATTCTTAGTGTCATTACGCCGAGAGGCATAACCCTACAAAGGTAGGACAATGCTTATAGGAGGCTTGTAACAACTCTCTAACCCCAACTTGGGTAAGATAGCGTTTTGATTTTGATTTGGTATTCTAACTGTTAAAGGTTGTTATAATGAGGTAAAGATATTGATGATTATGGGAAAGGTTATCATGATTAGTTATTATTTTGGATTACATGCTTATATGTTTATATATTGTTATCATTGCTTTTGTATGATTGTGGACAGGAAAGGGATTATGTTGTAACACTCATATCTAAGAGGCTTACGATATCATGACCCTCTTCTTGATAATTGATCTTTCTTTGAATATATGATACACGTTATATGCACATGTACTTTGACGTGTGATTAGAGTGATGTAGGTACAGATTATCGACTCTGCCTAGATCCACAAGCTTGAGCATACTTTTATTCCCCAATGGTTGTTACTGAAGGTAGTCACAGGCTAAATGTCTTGTACCCTAGCCCTCTGTACCTTGTTAGTGTGGTGTTCCTATATTGTTGTCTTATCATCTAGTTACCTAACGGTAACATCCGGAGCACCTTTCGGTCGCATGTGGTTTACCAGTATGTTTTTTCGGGGTATTTTGTCATGGTTTCTATTATGTGGCTATATTTTAGTTGTCGGTGTTATCATATGGGATTTCATAGTGTTTAATTGATTGGAGTTTTGAATTTTTATATCCTTGAGGTTTTAAATATGTTATTTTAAGTGATTTTTATTGATCTTTATGAGGGAATGATATATTTCATTTAGTAATTTTAAATGATTTTATTAATCTTTTTTGTGAGATCTTATAGTCTTATTTAAATCTTATTTGGGGGGATTTTTGTATTTTAACAATTGGATTTAAATTATTATTTTTATGTGAAATAGAAAATGTTGTATATTTAGTTATTTTAATTAATTGCTTTGGAGAGCTTTAATAGTTTATTAAATTAAATTTTTTATTTCATTTATTGTGTTGAGGAGTTTAGTTAAAAAGAAAATGGGCAACCTTGTCATTGATATATATATATATATATATATATATATATTTATTTTGAGAGTTTATAAAAGGGGGAAGGAAGATTTTTTTTAGGGGGATATATTTTCTTTTGGAGGAGAATAAATTCTCTATTTTGGAAGGAGAAGGAAAAACCCCATGATCTGGGTGGCAAAGTTGGGGAGAAATGTGGAGATTTTGTTGAGAAGAAATTTTTGGGCATCTAATTGTTGATTTCAGCGTGCCATTTTCTTCTTGTTGTTCTAAGTTGGAACCCAATCATGCCTTATATTCAAAGAATTCTTTCATTTCAGTTTTGGGGTAGCATTAAGGTATTTTGAACTGTGTGGTTCTTGAAACCCCTTGAATTTTTGGTGGTATTGAATGTGATTTAGCTTAGGAATGGTAGGCTTTGCATTTCCTTATGGCAGATTTATTCCTCTGTTTTATTTGTGTGAATATTGGGAGGTTGGATAATGTTTGTGTGGGATTTGATTAGTTGCTCTATAGTTTTCTTTATGGCAGACTTGGCTATGCATTTCCAACTTGATTCATTGTTATTGATTGTTCTTAAATAGATCCATTCTCCTTTCCTAAAATTTGAAACAAAGGTAGAATTCTATTTGAAACAATTGAAGCTAAAATGGGTTGTTGGAAAAATAGACTTCTAGGTACTTTTATTCTCTTTTTTAATATTTTTTTGGCCCAACTTGTGAAAACAAATTTTTTGATTCTACTCTTTAACCACCAGTTATAAATGAAAACTAAAGGTGGATTCCATGTAGAAACACCCATATCTCAATTGGGTCGTTGTCTAATTTTAAATCCAGGCACTTTCATTTTTCATGTTTGTTGCCTAGCTTGGCTAAAAACACATTTTTCAGAATACCTTATTTTTGGTCATAAAATTAGAAACCAAAGGTGGAATCCAACTAGAAACATCAAAATATGATTTTTTTTATGGACCGTGTCAAGCTCCGATTTTAGCTCTGGGCACTTTGAATTTTTATGCCCTCTTCCTCATTTGTTTGAGTAGCAATTGAAACCTTGTTATGTGCCACAACCACATAGTAGTTTTTTAATTGATTTAAAAGTGGTTTTGTGTGGTGATTTAATGAGGTTAATACTAATTTTATGTTTTTTTTCTTTTTAATAAGTTAATGATGAAGGTTCGAATGATATTTGATCTATTTGTTAGTGGATGTGATCAGTTGTTTAAATGATTTAACAATAATGTTTGCTTGGTTGTTTTAAATGGTTTTAATGATGGATTTTAGTGGTCTTTTCACTGTTCATTTTTTCTATGGGTTCCTTGTTTGGTTAAACAAGAAGATCTTAGGTCTAGTTATTTAGAGTGGTCATATAGAGTGGCTCTCTATAGGTACAGGGCCGCAAGTGGTTGCCAGGGGAACTAGTAGTAGAATTATTGTAAACAAGTGATAACCAAATAAAAATATTGGGGTAAAACACTTATAAGATAATGAGTTGTTGTACATTTCCTTGAGCACTTTTAAAGGCTAAGGATGCATTCGAGAAGGCCTATTTGTCTACAGGGTGTGTTAATTTATCTGTTTGTGGGGCATTGAGTTATCCATCCACAGGGCATTGATTTGGGCATGATTGAGTCTCCTTGTCCATATGAGAGGTGTACTTGATTCCATGTGGGGTCATCCCTTTATGCATGCATGATGACACTCCATCTGATTGGCACTCTAGTACCTTGTACCTTAGTAGTCAGGAGTAGTACCTGATATGTTATTGGATGAGTATCTCCACGTTGTGATATTGGCCTTATGCATTGTATTTCGTGTTTGCTCCATGTCTAATGTGAGTGTTGGCCATATGTTACCCTTGCCTTGTTATCTATTTTTGGGCCTTGTGACAACCTCCAAGTATAGTGGAGTGGTCTCTTTTGATTCCACATGGTAGGGAGGCATTTCCACTGACATTAGGGACTGGCATATAGGTTATTGTATTTCGTGTTTGCTCTATGTATGATTTGAGTGTTTGCCATATGTTACCCTTTCCTTGTTATCTCTATTTGGGAATTGTGACTACCTCTGAGCATGATAGGGTGGCCTCTTTTGAGTTCATATGGTATGGAGGTGTTTCCACCGCCATTGGGGACCAGTGCACATATTATTGGAACACCAGTTGGAGCTGATCTCTCTTGTACTTATCTTAGTATTTTATGTATCTTATTCATGACTATTCCATTGTACTCATGCATATTCCTTTATGTATATTGTATTATCTTAAGAGAGAATAGGTAATCATATAAATTAATGAGAAGAAATGTGATGTTTTATATTTGGCTTACGGGTTCTGGTGTTGGTATCAGAATCACTTATACTATAATGATCATTATGGCTTTTGTTCAAAATTTTTCATGCAAAAATCAAAGTTATGACTGTGTGTTTCCTTCATGCAATAGTCTGCAAAGTTCTAGTGCAATGCAACTTTTTGTTTGTTGCTCTATGTTGCTGCTACTAAAGTTCTAGTGCATCAAAGCTTTTTGTATGTGTTCTATGATGTTACAGTAGAAAGTTGTGAAGCAGAAAGTTCCAAAGCAAAAAGTTTTGGAGTAGAAAGTTGTGGAGTAGAAAGTTCTGAAGTAGAAATTTTCATAGTAGGAAGTTCCAAAGTAAAATTTCAGAGCTATCCTATTTGCTCTTGTTCAGATTTTCTTTGGATGGTAAATCAGTCCTCTCCTCTAGGATGTACATTCGGCCATTCTTGACCATGTATGTTGTTGATATATTGTATCAATAACTACTTTTTGTGTAGGTTATTCTTCATGTATTTAAAAAAAAATTATCTTGTCCTCTTTTGGCTCTTACCCTTCGGGGTTGCGTAGCAGGATGTTACATCTAGTATCAGAGCACATGTTCACACACTGGGAGATTTGGTGTACTAGAGCCTCCTATGTTATATTGTGTTTGGTGTGTGTGGCATGAGCTTGTTATATTGTTTTTCATAGTCTTGTTGATTAGATTTCATGCCTTAGTATGGTGTATAGATCATCCTTGTGATGATCTATTTTGATGTGTTCCTTGTTTTCTTTAGGATGCCTCCTGGGGGAAAAGTTAGAGGTAGAACCCATGTTGCAGCACTGGGATCTTTGTGTATGGTTGTTACCCACTTGGTGTGTTGTGTGTGTGGTGGATGGCAATAAGTGTTGTTGTTTCCCACCCCTTGCCTGTCTTGTTGAAGAATACTTCTTTGTGAGAGTTAGTTAGACCCTCGAGCCTACCAAAAAGTGCATTCTGAATTTCCTCCTTGATGTGAGTATCTTTCATGGTGTAAAGGGTTGTGACCCTTGAGTGGTTCCCAAGTGTGGTTGTAGCCTATGTGGTTGCAATGTACTTGATGTGTGTGTTCCAAGTGCTCGTTGTGGCGAGATAGTCATAGGACCTCTTGCCTTAAGTTCCTTAGTATGGTGTTTTAGGTGGTTGAGTTTCCCAACCCTAGCTTGTGTTGTGGAGGAATGATGCCTCCTAGGCCTTGCCTTACCCTACGGGATTGGATTGATTCCTTTGCTTGAGAGTTTCCCAAGGTTGAGATTGATTACTTTCCTATATCCTATGTTATGGGTGGGATGTTGGACCTTAGGTTGTTATGGGTTGCAGGTGACATGTGTTGCCTAAAATTACCCTTGCTTAGTTTCTTAGTTCATGATTTTTGGAAGGTATGTTTGACCTTGAGGGTGCCAAGAAGTTCCATTTGTGTGTATTCTCTTCTTGAGTTTTCTGTTTTTCATTACCATTAAAAATTTTCAGTGTTGTGCTACAGAAAACGGACCCTTTGCTTTACATGGGAATAATTCATGATTAATTAGACTTAATGAGGTCTTAATATAGTGTTGTGAGGCATTTTATGCATCCACACTAGGTTTTGGACCCTTTCCAATCAAATAACATGCTTTTAATGACATCTTGTAAAGGAATTTCACACTTTTCTAGACTTAATTAACTTATTTCTCCCTAATTCAACATTATAAACTATGTTTAATAGCATTATCACATCAATGTAGAAGGCTTCTGAAATAAATTTAATGTTAAACTAGTGTTGTAATGTGTCTTGCACATTCACATTGGTTCTTGCGCATCTCTAGGCTATGTGGACCTCATTTTAGTGTTGTAAAGTGTATTTAATCACATTTTCACATTGATTTTTGTGTCCCAAGCCCTATTTTATACTTACATCATCAATAATAGACCTCTTTTACCCCATATTGTGCATCCTGAGGCTTTAATTGATCAAATACTCAACAAAGTTGCAATTTAAACCTTATTTCCTTATCTCCTAGCTTCTTAGCTATTGGAATGGCCCCTGTGGGACCCATTCACCATGCATGGTGAATCAGTCCCATCCAGGTGGGACCCATTCACCATGTGTGGTGAATGAGTCCTATCTGGCCCCCATTTTGACCTTTGAGCAAGAAAAAGTGAAATTTAAAGTCTATTTTCACTACATGTTAGCTTGTGATGAGGTATTGTCGAGTACTAAGGCACAATTTGCTATAAATAAGTATTTTTATCCTCATTTTACATCTAACAACTCATGTTTACATCTCTCATCATTAATTCATCATCTATTTTCTCATCCAAGTCAAGCAAGCTAGGGTTTCTTAATTAGAAGTCATCAAGTTAGCTTCTGAAAGCATTCAAGGGTTGAATCTTCATGTTTTGTTGCAAACTTTCAAGATCATTCATCATGGCAAGGTAATCTATTCCATTATTTCATGTTTCATTACTTTATTTCATCACTTTGGTTTAATTACCTAAATGGGGTTTGACCAAGGCAAACCCCCATGCCCTAACATTCAACATATCTCTCTTTTGTCTTGTTTGTATGTAGATTTAGGTCTCTTACAAGCTTGGAAATCATTGAAGATTAAATTGCAAGGTTAATCAAGTATTCTTCTCATTCAACAAGTCAAAATATCAACAAAAAGTCATTTTCAGGCTCGAATCTGACAGTTTCCGAAGAGAACACCTGTAGAAGATAAAAGTGCAAATCTAGACCTACAAAATCAAGTCTTGAATTTGAAGATTCCTACAAGAGGACCGATTCACCATGCATGGTAAATTAGTCCCACATGTAGGCCTGGAGACTGATTTTCTCATAATTCAGCTCTCATTAGTCAAAAACATGTTTCTGAAAGTTTTCACCAAAAGTAGGACTAATTCATCAACTGTGATGAATCAGTCCTAGTGGCCATAAATAGTGACTTTACAAAGATTCCAGAATCTTCCAACAATAGTAATCTTCCTTTAGGCGCACTTTGTTTAGTCTCATCCATTTATGTTTTCATTTGTTTAGGTTTCTAGTTCATAACATCTTGCATTAGATTAGTTTGCATTCATTTATCTGCATTTGTAAGCATTCAAACACATCCACACACACTTCACACCCCTTTTTCCATTTCTTCTAGTGTTAACATAAGTATTTTTGGCCCACCTTTCTCCTTCTAGGTGAAAAAACCTAGGAGTGATAGAAAGAAAGTAGGTTCCAAAAATCTATGTTACATTTTGGTGAACCTATTGTTTTGAATCCCTTCTTGTCTGATTTTGGAGTCCATTCATTATCCTAGAGGTATCTTGCATTGCATTTTGTATTCTAGGGTTTCATTTTTGCATGTGTAAAAAGTGCATCATAGATTGCATTTTTGCATCTTCAATCATTAAAAATATTTTGAAAGTTTTCATTTTTCAATTAGATCTGCATCATAGAACTCAAGATACATCAAAATCATTCTAAAATCTCTGAAAAGTCCCAAAAGGTCCATATTGGGACTCATTCAGCACCTTGGGCGAATCAATCCCTTTTAGCCCCTAAAACTACCTCGTACAGGGCTGAAAACCTTGTTTTCTAGCTTATGTTTCCTTCCATTACCTAACTACATCCATTAGGTGAGTTTTTGTAGCATGCATTTCATGATATTTAGTCTAAATTAGCTCATTTCATGCATTGTTAAATTCCATTTTTGCATTAGCAACATTTCATTTTCAGATTAGTACTTGGTGTATTCAATAAATTACTTTGTTTGAAATCTAAAAAATTTCATTTCATCCTATATTTTTATTGCATTTTCTTAGACATAAGCACTATTTACATTCATGGCACTTATACTTCTGCAGGTTTCATGTTCAACTTTATTTCATAGTCCTTTTAGATGAGCTTACATTGAGGAGACATTAGGAAATATAAACATCCAACAACAAACACCTTTCAAATAAATGATTGAATATAGAAACAATATCTCATCCAAGCCACTTAGTAGTGATGATGTCAATAAGTTTGATGAGGCCCTTAAGAGCATCCTCTCACTCACTTCATCCTCTAATGATTTCCATGAGAAACCTAACAAAATTAATCACAACTTATCCCCCAAACCATTTAGTAGTGATGACTAGGCCATGTTAGATGAAGCCCTTAATGACTTCATCTCTCCTCGATCATCCACTAATGGTTTGACACAACAAGATGAAAGCATCGATACTCATGATAATCATAGTTCTTCTTCTCCCAATATCTCTCCTACATGTGACAAAAATATTTTGGTGCTAGACGATACACTAATTGAGAATCATGACAATGTTGAAAGCTCCTCGTCTATAACCTTTCCCACTCAACAATGCATCATAGAACATGTGAATGTAAATGTTGATAATCATACTAATCACCCCCTTTCTTCTCCTAATATTGTCTTTACATATGAAGAAGATAGTTTAGTGTTAGAAGATATTGTTAGTGAAACTCATGAAAATCTTATTCCTCCCTTTCCTTATGCCCCTACTATTTGGGAAGACCTATTTGAGCACAAGAATCCAATCATTAGTAACCATGAAATTCCTAGTTATTCTTCTATTAATTCCTCTCCGATGAATGATGAAGCTATCTTGCTAAACCCAATTCTAACATGTGATGAACATATTAGCTCTCCTCCTAAGGTCACTATTATGGCACATAATAATGATACCTTAAAGAAAGCACACAACCAAATGGAGTCTTCTTCTCCTATCCTCACTCTTGATCCTCAATCAAATCCAACCCTTCATCACCCCCCAATGCATACTAAGAAACAAGCTCACAATACACCCATGGGATCATTCTTCCAACTCATGGTCTTTGTGATTGTCCTTTCATAACCATTCACCCATCCAATAAACCTTCACTCAACATTCATACTATCACCAACCATTTTTCCAAGAAACCTTTAACCTTGTTACATCTTAAATCAATACATAAATAACATTATTTTCTGCTCCTTTCCATGTAATCGTTGTAGAATCATAACATTCTTACTATTGATGAAACGAAAAGGGTTTTAAAGGAGATTCTTAGCTTTACACTGATATAAATTATGCTTTACTTTTAATTTAATAAGTAATTATTATTCATTTTCTATTCAAATTACGACTAAAGTCTGATTGATAGGCTAATGAACACCATCTATAGCTTTCAAACGATATCACATTTTTTGAATCTAAAATATTCCACATTCTATGCTTCACATAATATAGGATTAAAAAAACAAAATTGAATTTCATGAAGTTTTGACCAAGTTAAGATTAATTAGGACATACGAGTTTTATATTTTTAAAATTTATAATAAAAATTCATAATTATTTACTTGGAAAAAATTACAAAAAATATGCATCACATCGGGCATGAGTCATCTACTTATATATAAAATCTTATAAAAAAATATTATCATTTTATTGTGGTTAGGGTGGTCAGACGACACCTACTTCTTATTTTTTTGAAATTTAAGTACCACGCATTGAAATTTTAAATTTTCACCAAATAGATTTTATTTTTTAAACAAACCTAGTAGTTTAGAAACTACATTCAATTTTCTACAGATTCTATTCTTACATATTTTTGAAATAATATAGATAACTTATTCAATTTTTTATGTCAAGTTGCCTAATTCTGATTTTTCTGAATTTTTTGCCACTTAAGGGCTTGTTTTTTCCATGATGATCCTGCACATACCCATCCCTTGCAAGGATTAGCATACCATCATCTACCTATGCTCACCCTTGTCCTACACTAAGTGGGGGGCAAAGAGTTAGGCAACCTTATCCCTTGTATGTCACTTGTTGTCTCTTTCAACTACTCGTTAAATTTTCATGAAAATATAAGAGCAAGCTTGAGATGTGAATGACATGTCTTAAGAATGACTCACATGTGACATACTCCCTTTCTTTTATTTTCATTTTCCTTGACATGACGTAGCCTAAATTCAAAACGTATGACTTGGAATAGGGCTTTCCAAGTTGGCTCTCATGCCTTGTTTTCATTTTGCTATTTCTTCTCTTCTCTACTTTAAAGTAATTTCTCATAGAATGATGTGTAGTAATTCCTTTAAAGTGGGGGGGCATACATTACCATTATTTCATTTGCATTTGTGGTTCCTAGTGTAGGTTTTTCATTTATGTGATGTGTTCGTCACTTTTTAGATGACATTGGGTGTGATGTCCTTCATGAGTGTGATCTATCTTAGCATATTACATTCCTATTGGTGGCCTAACGCGATGCACTACATCCCCTAAGTTGTGAATATACTATTCTTTGATTGGTTCCCTCTTGGAGACATTAGACACAATGTTCCCTAAGTGACTGACCTTGCATGAACTGAACAAAACTCCTTCGAACATTTTACACTTTTACAATTTACATTCTTTCCACCTTACACAACACAACTTGCATGACTGTGGTGCCTTTGTCTTTTTGATTCATAAGCATTTTTCTTTGTGGCACCTTGTTAAAGTTATCAATAGGTGTAACTTTAATATGGTTGAGCGGGAAGCCCACCTAGTGGCATGAATTTTCCCAATAGCCACTTTTGTGTTTGTGAGTGCATACCAACTAGCGTATGTATCTTACCTTTTTTGGCTTTATCACCCCGCAGACAACTAGTTATGTGGCCCCAGAGTGAATACAGTTGGTTGTTCTCACTCGACAGACCATCATGTGTTCTGTCACCCCAGAGTGAGTACACATTCTCTTTTCCAAATAATTATCCTAGATCTAATCCACAACTATTTGGATTAACGATTGAAGCTTGATCTATCATTTTCACCCCTTCTTCCTTTCCATTGCATAATTTTGTATCTTGATGTTCGACTTAGGATCTTGGATCTTGGGGGCTTGCGCAACCTCCTTGATCTTTTTTATTCTTTGTCATATGCATTCCTACATGTGGATCTCTCTTGAATGTCTACCTTAGTGTGAGTTTGAAGCAAGTTCATCCTCTCACTAAAGTGGGGGCTAAATGTGTCATAGAAAAAATGACCCTTTGCTTGACATGGGAATAATTCATGATTAATTAGACTTAATGAGGTCTTAATCTAGTGTTGTGAGGCATTTTATGTGTCCACACTAGGCCTTGGACCATTGCAAATAGGAAAAAATGATTTTAATGACATCTTGTAAAGGTGTTGTAAAGTCTTGTAAAGGACGTTCATGCTTTTCTAGACTTAATTAACTTATTTCTCCCTAATTCAACATTATAAAATATGTTTAATAACATTATCACATCAATCTAGAAGGTTTTTGAAATAAATTTAATTTTAAACTAGTGTTGTAATGTGTCTTGCACATTCACATTGGTTCTTGTGCATTTCTAGGCTATGTGGACCTCATTTTAGTGTTGTAAAGTGCATTTAATCACACTTTCACATTGATTTTTGTGCCCCAAGCCCTATTTTACATTTACATCATCAATAATAGACCTCTTTTACCCCATATTGTGCAGCCTGAGGCTTTAATTGATCAAATACCTAACAAAGTTGCAATTTAATCCTTATTTCCTTATCTCCTAGCTTCTTAGTTGTTGGAATGGCCCCTGTGGGACCTATTCGCCATGCATGGAAAATTAGTCCCATCTAGGTGGGACCCATTCACCATGTGTGCTGAATGAGTCCTATCTAGTCCCCATTTGACCTATGAGCATGAAAAAGTGAAATTTAAAGTTTATTTTCACTACATGTCGGCCTGTGATGAGGATTATCGAGTACTATGGAACAATTTTCTATAAATAAGTATTTTTATCCTCATTTTACATCTAACAACTCATTTTTACATCTCTCATCATTAATTCATCATCTATTTTCTCATCTAAGTCAAGCAAGCTAGGGTTTCTTCATTAGAAGTCATCAAGTTAACGTTCTAAAGCATTCAAGGGTTGAATCTTCATGTTTTGTTGCAGACTTTCAAGATCCTTCATCATTGCAAGGTAATATATTCCATTGTTGAATGTTTCATTACTTTATTTCATCACTTTAGTTTAATTACCTAAACGAGGTATGACCAAGGAAAACCCCCATGCCCTAACATTCAACATATCTCTCCTTTGTCTTGTTTGTATGCAAAGTTAGGTCTCCTAGAAGCTTGGAAATAATTGAAGATAAAGTTGCAAGGTTACTCAAGTCTTCTTCTCATTCAACAAGTCAAAATATTAACAAAAATTCATTTTCAAGTTCGAATCCAACAATTTTTGAAGCGGACACCTGTAGAAGATAAAAGTGCAGATCTAGACCTATAGAATCAAGTCTTAACTTTGTAGATTCCTACAAGAGGACTAATTCACCATGCATGGTGAATTAGTCCCACCTGTAGGCTTGAAAACTAATTTTATTTGAATTCAACACTCAGCAGTCAGAAACCTATTTCCAGAAGTTTTCACTAGAAGTAGGACTGATTCGCCATTTGTGGCGAATCAATCCCAGTGGTCATAAACAATGACTTTAGAAAGATTCTAGAATCTTCCTACAACAGTAATCTTCCTCCAGGTGCACTCTGTTCAGTTTCATCCATTTTTATTTTCATTTTTTTAGGTTTCTAGTTCATATTTGTAATCAACAATGTGTTTTCCAAAATCTTGCATTAGATTAGTTTGCATTCATTTATCTGCATTTGTAAGCATTCAAACACATCCACACAAACTTCACACCCATTTTTCCATTTCTTCTAGTGTTAACATAAGTATGTTTGGCCCACCTTTCTCCTTCTAGGTGAAAAACCCTAGGAGTGATAGAAAGAAAGTAGGTGCCAAAAATCTATGTTACAAGTGTATTTCTTCTTGTGTTTTACCTCCTTGTGCTAATGATTGCTAGATTGAACCAATGTGGTTTTGGATTTGCTTTTGCATGTTAATTTGTATTGAGATTATAAATATGGTAATAGAAAATGAATGATCATATTGTTAGTTCATAGAGATTATTGCATGCTCTCATATGATTGATGCATTTGTGTGAAAGTGATTGTGTGATGATGAAACCATGTTTGCATTCGTGCCTATGTTAGAATTGTAAATCTCTCTATCTTCCCATTGGTTTAATGAAGATGCCTATCTTTCAGTGTGTGGTGTATTGAAATTCGTTGTATGCTTGTCTCTTATGATTAAATGTTTATTCATTCATGAAGGTTTTCTTTATTACATCAAACCTTGGGTAAAGTACCAAAGTCCCCAAGTTGCATTCAAAATCATGGAACATGCATGAATATGAATAGAAAATAATTTTGCATTAATTAAAGTTTAGAGAAAAAGGAATAGTGAAACCATTTCCATGTTAATGATAATTTCATAATAGGTGCATCTTGTTGGTGAGGCCTATAGTTTCCAGCTGCATTGTTAAGTCTTAAGAAACCATGTAGATGTTAAATTATTGTACCTAGACTCAAAATGAAAAAATGTTAAATGCATGTTGAAGTGATAATGTTGCATACCTTGTCTTGAGTAAAAATTGTAATGATATTGTTCTGTGTATAGGAAATAAATGTGGTTAACATATGTGTGTAGTAAGGTGATTTACCACTTAATAATAGTGAATATGAATGTGAGATTTATTATGGCATTGTTGATTTACTCCATGTACCACTGTGATATATTGTATGTGATAAAGGTTGTAATTATAAAATTATGTATGATGACATTATTGTCTTGAAAAGAGAGAAGATTGTATGGATGTTGGGAGTACACATTCTTGGAAAGTTTGTATTGATCTTGCATAATTAGAGGTGGATAATGGTTTTATTTTTGTAAGAGGAAATTAAAAAAAGATACTCCCTATTCTATGAACATCCTATACTAATATTCATGTTGAGTATTGTGAATACCCCGTACTTGCTTTGTGTGCCTGTGGGATGAGATTGTGTACCCATCCATGGGGAATATGTTGTATTTTATATGTGGGATTAACCATACCATTATGTGCCCTTGTATGTTTGTTACCTGATTGAGGGCCAACCCACGTGTGGTTGAAACTTATATATATTTAGAGTAGAGAAAAGTTAGTTTTGTAGAATATCTTCTTTTGGTTCTTTAGTCCCTTAGTCCATGAAGTGGTAGTAGCAGCCACAAAGTTCCTTGGGAAGGGTGTGTAGCGTACGCATATTTTAGAACAGAGCAGTCTCAACTCAACTGATCCTGAGGAAAGTACTCATAATGTGGTTGAGGTGCACATTCCATGCAAATAGCCAAGGAGTGTGTGGGCCACTTGGCAATTCCATTCCACGTGAAAATGTGATGCGGGGTGTAGCTAAGGAGTACACCTCATGCCATGTGGTTGGCATGCTCGCTCTGAACCACATGAGGGGATATTGTGATAGTCAAACATTGTTCCCTCCTTCCTCATTTGGTGGCTAGTATCTAGTCATGTAGTGTTATACAATGCAATTTCAAAGATTGTGTATTTTCTTTATGGTATTGATGATTTTCTATTGACTATGAAGACTGACATTTTGTTTATGTTTGATTTTGATGGTTTAGCCACACCTTGTGATCTTATTTGCATGTAGACCTCATGGTTACATTTGATTTAGTGTTGAAATTGTGCACATTTCTTGCTTTATTGTTGAAATCAAAGCTTTATTTGATATTTATTTATGACTTTGGTGGCTAAACTAGTTTATCCTTATTGTTTTTCATGTCGGCCATGTGTTGTGTTGTGATTCTTCTCCAAGGACATATGACACGGACTTGGTGAGTGTATACGAAGAAGCATATGAAGGGAACTTTTAGGATGGGGGTATGTGAGGCTATTATACAATTAGGACCCACTACCCACCTATGTGTGATGACTATTTCTTGGAGGCTAACCACCTTATTCAATAAGAGATAGGTCATTTTGGTCTTGTTGGATGGTCTCTCCATGTGTGTGTGGCCTAACACCATCAAGCCACTAAGTGTGAGGTATAAATTATGTGAGATGGATATTTCCTCTTGGCTCATGGACTATGTATCATGGATTAGTATGTTGCTTACCAATGTCCAGATGGACCCTTGTGTAGGCTTGTGATGTGATTCCTAGTGATGTAAGTATGTATGTATGTATAAATGCATGTTTCATCTTGGATATGGTTACATATGAAAAGTTCAAAACTTGGCTTATTATGCTTTAGAAAGTGTGAATTGTTATATTTTGTTGAAAATGATGCCAAATATGTTCTAATGTGTGAGATTGGAAGTGTGTGGGAAACAAATATTATTGCAAATAATGGTGTTTTGGAAAGAATTGAGTGCTTATGCATCTTCTTTACCATATTCTTAGTGGAAATCAATGTGTATCTTAACCTATTCTTGACTGAATGTGGATGTTAAAATAAAAGCTTATTTTGAGAATTGTGACACATGTGATGTTAGCAAGATTAACAATGTTATTTTGTTTCATGTTGAGACCTTATGAGTAAGGAATATGTCAATATATTGATAATGATTCTTAGAAAGGTGAATGTTAAATGGATGCCCTTTCTATTTCATTCAGTGATGAATGATGTATATTATATTTCTCATCTTTGGAATGAAGTACAATATTTTAATGTTGATTAACAAATTTTGAGTACTAATGTGTGACATGGTTGCATATTGAGTTTACATGACTTCCAAGAGTAAGTCAAATCTTAGGGAGGGAGGATGTAACACCTCTCTAACCCCAACCTAGGTAAGATAACATTTTGATTTTAATTTGGTATTCTAACTATTAAATGTTGTTATAATGAGGTTACACATTGGTGATTATGGGAAAAGTTATCATGATTAGTTATTATTCTAGATGATATGCTTATATGTTTATATATTGTTATCATTACTTTTGTATGATTATGGATAGGAAAGGGATGATGTTTTAATACTCATATCTGAGAGGCTTACGATATCATGACCCTCTTCCTGATGATTGATGTTGCTTCAACTATATGATATATGTTATACGCACATGTACTTTGATATGTGATTGGAGTGATGCAGGTACTAAGTATCGATTCCTCTTGGATCCATAGGCCTGAGCGTACTCGTATTCCTCGATGGTCATTACTAGAGGTAGTCACAAGCCAAATGTCCCCTACCCTAGCCCTTTGTACCTTGTTAGTGTGGTGTTCATGTATTGTCTTATTGCCCGGTTACCTAATGATAACGTCTGGAGCACCTTTCGGTCGCATGTAGTTTACTAGAATGTTTTGTTGGGGTATTTTGTCATGGTTTTTGTTAATCTATTATGTAGTTATATTTTTGTTGTCAGTGTTATGATATGGGATTTTATAGTGTTTAATTGATTGGAGTTTTGAATTGTTATATCCTTGAAGTTTTAAATATGTTATTTTAATTGATTTTTATTGATTTTTATGAGGGAATGATATATTCCATTTAGTAATTTTAAATGATTTTATTAATCCTTTTGTGAGCTCTTATAGTCTTATTTTAAATCCTTTTTGGGGAGCTTTGTTTATTTTAACAATTGGATTTAAATTATTATTTTTATATGAAATAGAGAATGTTGTATATTTAGTGATTTTAATTAATTGCTTTGGAGAGCTTTAATAGTTTATTTAATTAAATATTTAATTTCATTTATTGTGTTGAGGAGTTTAGTTAAAAGGAAAATGGGCAGCTTTGTCATTGTTATATATATATTTTTGTTTTGAGAGTTTATAAAATGGGGAAGGAAATTTTTTTTAAGGGGATATATTTTCTTTTGGAGGAGAATAAATTCTCTGTTTTGGAAGGAGAAGGAAAAACCCCATGATTTGGGTGGTAGAGTTGGGGAGAAATGTGGAGATTTTGTTGAGAAGAAATTTTTGGGCATTTGATTATTGGTTTCAGCATGCCATTTTCTTCTTGTTGTTCTAAGTTGGACCCCGGACGTGCCTTATATTTAGAGCATTCTTTCATTTTAGTTTTGGGGTGGCATTGAGGTATTTTTATGTGCGATTCTTGAAACCCCTTAAATTTATAGTGATATTGAATGCGATTTAGCTTACGAATGGTAGGATTTTCATTTCCTTATGATAGATTTATTCATCTATTTTATTTGTGTGAATATTGGGAGGTTGGATAATGTTTGTGTGGGATTCGATTAGCTGCTCTATAGTTTTCTTTATGGAAGACTTGAATGTGCATTTCCAGCTTGATTCAATGTCCTTGATTATTCTTAAATAGATCCATCCTCCTATCCTAAACTTTGAAACAATTGAAGCTGAAATGGGTTGTTGGGAAAATAGATTTCTAGGAACTTTTATTCTTTTTCTTTTAGTTTTTGCCTAGCTTGTGAAAACACATTTTTGATGCTACTCTTCAACCACTTATTATAATTGAAAAATAAAGGCTGATTCCATGTAGAAATGCCCATATATCAACTAGATCGTTGTCTGATTTTAAATCTGGGCACTTTCATTTTTCATGTTTTTGCCTAGCTTGGTTAAAAACACATTTTCAAAGTAACACCTTATTTTTTGTCATAAAATTAGAAAACAAAGGTGGAATCCAACTTGAAACTTCAAAATATGAACTGGGTCAAGCTCCAATTTTAGATTTGGGAACTTTGAATTTTTATGATTTTTTTATGCCCTCTTCCTCATTTGTTTGAGCTGCAATTGGAACCTTGTTCTATGCCACAACCACGCAATAGTTTTTTAATTGATTTAAAAGTGGTTTTGTGTGGTGATTTAATGAGGTTAATATTGATTTTATGTTTAGTTTCTTTTTTAATAAGTTAATGATGAAGGTTTGAATGGTATTTGATCTATTTGTCAATGGATGTGATTATTTGTTTAAATGATTTAACAACAATGTTTGCTTGCATATTTTAAATGGTTTTAATAATGGATTTCAGTGGATTTTTCACTATTCATATTTTTTGTGGGTTCCTCATTTGGTTAACTGAGAAGAGCTTAGGTCTAGGTGTTTAGAGTGGTATTATGCAGTGACTCTCTATGGGCTCAAGGCTGCAGGTGGCTGCCAGGGGAACTAGTAGTATAGTTATTGTAAACAAGTGATAACTAAATAAAAACATTGGGGTAAGAAAATTATAAGATAATGAGTCCTTGTGCATGGCCTTGAGCACTTGTAAAGGCTAAGGATGCATTCGAGAAGGCCTATCCGTTTGTGGGGTGTTGAGTTATCTATCTACGAGGCATTGATTCAGGCATGATTAAGTCTCCTCATTCGTATGAGAGATGTACTTGATTCTGTGTGGTTCCATCCCTTCGTGCACCCATGATGACACTTCATCTGATCTACACTCTAGTACCTCATACCTTAGTAGTCGTGAGTAGTACCCGATATGTTATTGGATGAGTATCTTGATGTTGTGATATTGGCCTTATGCCTTGTATTTCATGTTTGCTCCATGTATGATGTGAGTGTTGGCCATATGTTACCCTTGCCTTGTTATCTCTGTTTGGGCCTTGTGACAACCTCCAAGCATAGTGGAGTGGTCTCTTTTGAGTCCACATGGTAGGGAGGAATTGCCACCGACATTGGGGACCAGTATATAGGTTATTGGAGCACCAGTTGGAGTTGATCTCTCTTGTACTTATCTTATCAGTGGATGTATCTTATTGATGGCTATGCCATTGTACTCATGTATATTCCTTTATGTATATTGCACTCTCTAGAGAGAGATTTAATCATATAAATTAATGAGAAGAAATGTGATGTCTTATAATTTTCTCATGTGTTCCGATGTTGGTATCAGACCCACTTGTACAATGACGATCATTATGGATTTTTTTCAAAAGTTTTCATGTAAAAATCAAAGCTATGGTTGTGTAATTCCTTCATGCAATAGTCTACAAATTTTTTGGCACAACACAACTTTATGTTTGTTGTTGTTGCTAAAGTTCCAGCGCATTGGAGCTTTATGTATGTGTTCTATGATGTTACGACAAAAAGTTCTAGAGTAGAAAGTTCTAGAGCAGGAAGTTCCAAAGCAGAAAGTTCCAAAGCAGAAAGTTCTAGAGAAAAATTTCCAGAGCTATCCTATTTGCTCCTGTTTGGATTTTCTCTAGAGGGTAAATTAGTCCTCTCCTCTAGGACGTACATTCGGCCATGCTTGGCCATTTATGTTGTTGATATATCGTATCAGCAATTGCTTTTTGTGTAGGTTATTCTTCATGTTTTAAAAAAACATTATCTTGTCCTCTTTTAGCTCTTACCCTTTGGAGTTGCGTAGCAGGATGTTACAAGGCTAGCACAATCTGTGAAAGAAAAAAAAAAAGAAAAAAACATTTAACAATATTCTATTTATTTAAAAAATAAAAAATAAACACAATAATTATTTTAAAAATCTATGGCCACAAATTCTCTTATCAAAAACAAAGAAAACAAAAAAGCAAAGAGAGTTAATAATATTTATTTATATAAAAAAAAAAAATATAGACATATTAGAAATATTCATTTAAAAATATCCACCTCACTTTCTTATCTTTATCCAAAACATTATCAAAATTGTTAAGTTTCTACTTTAATTGAATAATTCAATTTTTTAAATAAATAAATAAAATAAATCTCTAAAATGATAGATCTTAGTGTATATTATATAAATTAATAATTAAGATATATATATACTAATATTAATTACTAATTAATCTGAGAGGCATCTTCAATGGCATCCAAACCAAAAATCTGTATAAGGAAAAACTAATCAAGTTGAATTTGACGTGCAATTGGCAGTAATAGTGATCAAGAAACTTCATTCAAGCATTTGGTCTTTTGAAATTTTTTTACTGTTTTTCTTTGTTTTTAAAGTTGCCACACTAAAATACATCCAAACAAATTCAAAGATTGGTGCAATCTCATTCCATGAAATCCCGCCTCTGGTTAAAAAATATAATAAATTCAACCCTATATAAATTCACTAATAGAATAAGATAAACAAGAGTTTGGCTACTTTTGTGTACAAGACTTGGAATAATTTCTATGAGAAAAACAAGAATGTTGGAAGGCATAAGTGTTCCAGGCCATGGCCATAAGCTTATAGCAAAAGATATGCAAGATACATACATATGTGACAGGTGCAAAGAGAGACGCATAGGATGGGGATATAGATGTAAGGCCTGCAATTATGACATGTACAATTTATGTGCCACGACTTCTACTTCCGTTCCCCACCCACTAAATGCTGCAGTGATGGAGTTGTTATCAAGCCCTATGGAGAGAGATAGTCTGTGGTGTTGCGCTTGTGAGAAATTTGTCTTGGGTTTGAGGTATTCCTACAATGCGAATGGTGACATTGCATCCCAACTATTCATTCCTTCCAAAAACTTGCATAATTTCTAGCCATACTCTCTGTCTCTCCAAAAAATTGTCAACGGATCATGTAAGCTATGTCTGCAAAGAATTTGAGGATGGGCTTATGTCTCTAGAAACTATAGTGTCCACTTCCATTGTTTCAAAGAAGCCTGGGAAATGACAAAGTCCTCAGAATTAAACTTATGTACCAATCACGCTTCTCCTCGACTTTCCAGTGGTTGCCTTGAATTAACAGCAACACCAAACACTTCATGTCATCAACACTCTAAAGTGGCATGCACCACTTCAGGAACTCTTTAAAAGTACCAGCCTAACAAATCCAATCATGGGTTTAGGGGCTATGGTGAAAAGACGAAGTTGTTTCTATCACAAGTCAATTATTAGCAAATATTTTTTAAATTTAAATGGATTTAATGAAAATGATAGTGAAAAATTTGCAAGATCCATTTCAAATAATTACAAGAAGAGGTCATACAATGGAGGAAAATGTCAAAAAAATTCATGCCTCTTATGACAAAATAATTGCATTTTACAATTTTTTAAGGAAATTATATTATGGCAAAAATACAAGGAATAAAATGCCACTCATATTATCAAAGTTTTTCAAATCTGCTTGAACCATATTTAGTATCATACTATTGTTTTGAGTATCTAGCCAACTATTCCTTCACTATATATTAATTTTTTTAATGAATATAATGCCTTACATGTAACGATATTCTCTTGTGTTGTTTTTTTTTATGTTTTAATGTAAAAAAGAAATAGATATTTTTTATTTTAATAATACAAATATTGAAGTGCAAAAATACATAATTTATGAAATGTTTTACAAGTTATTATTTTATAGCTACAAGTATACATAATTTATTTTTCATAAATAAAATGTTAAATGTGTTTTATATATCCTCTCTTTTGTTATTTACTGTTATGTTTTACTTTGTAAAAAAAATAAAATTGTTTTTCTTATTCATAAACATATACAAGTTCAACCATACATAATTTATTAAACATTTTACAAGTTAAAATTTTATATGAACAATATCAATTATTCTTGTCTTTAAGATTTAATATACCAATACTAATTATTGCAAATTTCATAGTGTTCAAATTATCTAAACATAACCTTTTATCCAAGTATTTATCTTCTCATAGAGTGCAAATTCCATTAATTTATACTTATTTGTACGTTTCAAATGATTTTATTTTAAAATTAAACCATAGAAATAAATTTAATTAATTTGAAGACTTTTTTAAAAATATTTTAAATTTGAAAAAGAATGTTAACTTGAAATTTACGCACAAACATTTTCATTCATTCAACAACTTTCCTTACAATCTCTATTGTCTAACTTGCATTGTAATGACAAGTTAATATACCACAAAACATAGCAATGAAATATAAAAAAAATGATGATACGCCATAAATGTAAAGGGTGCATGTTCCTAATTTTTCTACAAATGTGAAGTGGGGTCATCATTCACATGTGTTTATAGGAGGTGTCAACTCACACTTGTATGCTAGTCATTTAAAGTTAGTAATCATTCATGGGTTACAAAGATCTTTTCCAAGATTTATATTTATATACCTGCCAAAACCAACTACATACTATAAAAACCCAAAAATAAACTAGTGATGCTCACGTTAGCCGAGATTGATGGATTTACAGGTAAAAAATGCATAATTTATGAAATGTTTTAAAAGTTATTATTTTATAGCTACAAGCATACATAATTTATTTTTTCATAAATAAAATGTTAAATGTGTTTTATATATCCTCTTTGTTATTTACAGTTATGTTTTACTTTCTAAAAAAATTAAAAATTATTTTTATTATTCATAAACATATACAAGTACAACCATACATAATTTATTAAACTTATTCATAAACATATACAAGTACAACCATACATAATTTATTAAACATTTTACAAGTTAAAATTTTATATGCACAGTATCAATTATTCTTGTCTTTAAGATTTAATATACCAATACTAATTATTGTAAATTTCATAGTGTTTCAAATTATCTAAACATAACCTCTTATCCAAGTATTTATCTTCTCACACATTGCAAATTCCATTAATTTATGCTTATTTGTACATTTCAAATAATTTTATTTTAAAATTAAATAATAGAAAAAAATTTAATTAATTTGAATATTTTTTTAATATATTTTAAATTTTAAAAAGAATGTTAACATGAAACTTATGCACAAACATTTTCATTCATTCAACAACTTTCCTTACAATCTCTATTGTCTAACTTGCATTGTAATGACAAGTTAATATACCGCAAAACATAGCAATGAAATATAAAAAAAAATGATGATACGCCATAAATGTAAAGAGTGCATGTTCCTAATTTTTCTACAAATGTGAAGTGTGGTTATCATTCACATGTGTTTACAAGCGATCAACTCACACTTGTACACTAGTCATTTAAAGTATCATTCAGGAGTTTCCTTCATAGTACTCACACTTGTATGCGAATCATTTAAAGTGAATACTCATTCATGGGTTGCAAAGATTTTTTCTGAGATTTATATTTATAGACCCGCCAAAACCAAATACATACTATAAAATGCCCAAAATTAAACTAGTGATGCTCACGTTAATCGAGATTGATGGATTTATGGGTACAAGAAATATTCCCCATTTAGCACTCCTTAGGATTCGGTGGTCATGGTTTATTTTGTCTATTATTTATAGAAATGAGGAAAATGACAGGAAGCAATTAGGAGTCTGGTGGTTAGTGTATAGCAAGTGTTTCAAAGTGAAAGTTACTGCATACTTTCAGGCCAAGTGGAAAAGTTTGAAGAAAGAGATGTGGCTAAGTGTCAAGCCCACATGCCATGTTGGTGAGACAAAAGTTAGGGTGGGCCAGGGAAGTAGAAGTACCCACAGTTCCACATCAACATTTATTTTAATATTAAGGGTGGTACTATGTATTTTTGGATGGACACAACACACCTATGTACATACAAAAACACATAAAATATGCATGCCCCATCATGCATAGGGCCCACCAAGGAATGATGCAAAAATAATGGAGAGGCAATGATGGAAGATGGTAGAAACAAATAACAGCGTTGAATATGCTAACGACAGATTTTAAACGAGGGGTTTCAATGTACTTTGTTTTGAAATTTAAATATTTATGTGCTCTTTATTAGTTCCTCCCAAGGGAACTATAGGTGAGCCCTGTTGTTGACTAGTTATTAATA
>VDFB02106095.1:0-49769 GCA_007258455.2 Sequoia sempervirens
TCAAATCCAATCAATCCATCATCATCTTGGGATATCCTTCCCAATTGTTGTGTTGCTTAACACTATCCTTGCATTGTTGTGTATCCTCAACAATGTTATCATCATCAATCCATCAATCAGATCAATCAACCCTAGTTTGGTTTTCAACAAAATCCCAAAAAGGATCACTAACATCATTGTGCATATCCATATCCAAATTGTCAAAATCATGCAAAAAATACAAAAACATTCAAATTATATCAAAATCCTGAAACAAGTCAAAAATTCAGAAAATGTCAGAAACATGGTTGTTGAACTATGTCATCTCTAAGCTTAAACAGAGGCAAGGCCATCATCAATGAGCCCCCAAGACACAAAAACACAAAAACATTCATAAATCTCAAAAAATAGAAAAACATTAGAAAATTTAAAAAATCAAAACATTCATAAAATATCTCAAAAATCCCAAAATAGCCTCAAAAAATTTCAAAATCAAAAACATCCAAATATTTAAAAAATCCATCTGTCTCATTTCGCTTCACCTATGATAATCAATCATCCATAATAAATCAATCATCACCTTCATCCTTTGGCAATGCAAATAGAAACAACCACAATAATCAACAAAAGCAAAGTTTAAATGCAAAATCAAAATTGAAACAACAAACTTGTAAATGAAAAATCAAACTCTTGATTATTCTCGAACATGTCAATTGAACCTTATATCAATGGCCTTTTCAAACAACCTATCAACTTTCCACCATCCACTAACATATCCTAGGATGCATCCTTCCTACAATGGGCATTGTCTATTTGCAAAACACTTTAGATTCTTATCCGCAAATCACATCCCTTTGGCTAGAGATATGAAGAACATTGACTTGTTTGTTTACTTGATCTTTTCTTATAACTTATCTTATCGCACTTATTCCAATGACCTCTTAATAATGTCTATCAAAATGATTTAGAGAGAATGGAATGGGGTACTAATCATTATCTTTCATTTTTCGTGCTTGTTGGACATTCTTGTAATATAACTTGGTGCTACTCTCTTTGTTAGGTATGTAGGGAGGATGTTTTGGACAACTTGTTGACTATTAAATTGATAGGTTATGCCTTTTTGTGTTTTGGTCCTAGATGTTTGAAACTTCTGAAATGCATCCTAGCAAGGTCTTCATATGTCAGGTGTGAACAAGAATACTCCTATTTGTTTGTTGTGTCAAAGTCCATTGCACTAAATACCATGCCATTCTAGTTGTTCATACCTTGATGCATCGTATCTACGTGTGTTATCAAACATAAGGAAAGGTGTGCCATTCATTTCCCAATCTCCAAATAAGCAAATCATCATCACTCATCATCATATCTAATAAAGTATTGATGATTCAAAGACTTGTTGGACTTATGCATCTTCTCAGACTCAAAGGTTCATCCATCCATCTTATTCTTCTTATTCTTCTATCTTTACTAACATTGTACACAAAATATATGTGATATCTCAAAATATACATGAGGCTTGCCATGGTCGATGACTGTCTAGGGTATGTGCAGGATCATCATGGAAAAAATAGGCCCTTAAGTGGCGAAAAAATTAGAAAAATCAAAGTTAGGCAACTTGATGTAAAAATTTGAATAAGTTATCTATATTATTTCAAAAATATGTAAGAATAGAATCTATAGCAAATTGAGTGTAGTTTGTAAACTACTAGGTTTATTTTAAAAAGAAAAATCTATTTGGTGAAAATTTTAAATTTCAATGCAATAGTACTTAAATTTCAGGGAAAAAATAAGAAGTAGGTGTCCGTTTGACCACTCTAACCACAATAAAATGATAATATTTTTTTATAAGATTTTAGATATAAGTAGAGGATTCATGTCCCGATGTGATGGATATTTTTTTGTAATTTTTTTCCAAGTAAATAATTAATTATGATTTTTTTATTACAACTTTTAAAAAATATAAAAACTCATATGTTTGACCACCTTAACTTGGTCAAAACTTCATGAAATTCAATTTTTTTTAATCCTATCGTATGCAAAGCATAGAATGTGATGCATGTTTCAGATTCAAAAAATGTGATACCATTTGAAAGCTATAGATGTTTTTCAATCAGCCTATCAATTAGGACTTTAGTCATAATTCAAATAGAAAATGAATAATAATTATTTATTAAATTCAAAGTAAAGGATAATTTATATTGGTGGAAAGCTAAGAATCTCCTTTAAAAACCCTTTTCATTTCATTAATTTTCTGTAAAAAAAAAGTTGTCAGCCACATACCCTACACATAGCCATCATATCACCACTTTTTGGCCCATCATGATCCTGCACATACCCTCTATACATTACCAAAATTGTCTACATCAAATATATGATCTTTCTAAGGAATTGTCTTTTCATCATATGATCAACAGAACCACTCCTCTCACTTTTTATCATGATCTCAATTAGAAAATTGATATTCGTGCTCGATATCTTGAGGGGGCAACAATGTAGTAGTATAATTCCTTTTGTTGGGGCATCCAAAAAAAATAGAATTTTTTTTAACTTTGATCTCAACAGTGTTATTCTTTGAACCAACGCAGTAAGTACATTACTTTAAAGGGGGGAAAAATGTAGACACTCAAATAGTCCAATCACTTGATTATAATTAATTAACATCACTTCTTCCTAAATCACCTATGCACTAACCATTTAATTAAATAAATCTTATTATTTAGTTAAATTCATCAATTTCTACTATTAATCAAATAAAGTAATTTATTAGATTAATTCACTAATATTCATCTAATTTAATTAAATAAATCAAATTATTTAATTAAATCCCCTTGTGCTCTCATTTGTTTAAATATATCTAGTTATTTAACAAATGTCATAAAACCCCTAATCCCACTTAGATTAATTAATTCTAAATTAATTAACCTAAATAACCCCTAATATCCATTACCCATTTCCCTAGCCTTTAACCCCACCCTTGGTCAACTAACCAAGTTGCACAAGAAAATCAATTCTTTTAAATAAGTAATTACCTTATTTATCCTCATAAAGGCATATTCTATGGAATATTCCCTTAAAAGCCCCTTTTGTTGACTTTCCCTCTGAAAGAAATTTAAACTTCTTACAAGGTTTTCAATGCTTCTTCCAAAGGCATTTAAGCCTCTTACAAAGCCCCTTTTGTTGATTTTCCCTCCCAAAGGCATTAACTTCTCTTACATCCTCATTAACATGCCTTCAATTCTCTTACATCCACCTCACCCCTTCACCTACAAGTCAACTAACCAAGTTGCACAAGAAAATCAATTCTTTTAAATAAGCAATTACCTTATTTATATCCTCACAGAGGCAATTTCTGGAAGTATTCCCTTAAAGCCCCTTTTGTTGACTTTCCCTCCCAAAGGCATTTAAACTTCTTACAAGGTTTTCAATGCTTCTTCCAAACTCATAAATACCTCTTACAAAGCCATTTAATTGCATTTACATGTCATCTTTCCCTTCTTACACCTTCAACAACATTCTATTACATTTCAACCATATTCATTTAATTCTCTTACATCCTCTTACACATCCACCTACATTCCTTTACACATTCTCCAAAATGTGCTCCACCTCCATCCATTAGCCTTGTGACAAGTGTCACAATTCTATTGGTCCTATTTTTAGTCTCACATTCACCGAATTCACTCATTCTTCCACCCTTGAATCCTATAAGTAGAGGTTTTCTCTACACAATATGGATCCATCATCTCATGCAAGGTTATACTACTCATTTTCATCCAATTGCTATCATTATCTTTGAGGGTGATTGGCATTTATCAAATCCATTTTGATCCACAACTTCATGCTTTTCATATCATTTTAGCTTGAATATATTATCATTTTGCATCAAAATCACCATTGTTCATCAAGATCTTGGAGCTTATCAAATTGGGATTGGGAAATTGCCACTTTCCACATCAAAGTGACACCAATCCCCCTATGGTATGGGGTTTTAGTAGCTTAGATTAGGATTTCATGTTCATTTACTTACATCATTTCATGTTATTTGGATCATGTTTTCATCTTCTTAGCATGCCTAAGAATCAAATAGTGAATGCTTATTTTTCTAGTTTAAATGACTAATACTCTTGGGTTTCTCCATGTTTGAGCAGGTATAGGATGGCATTCACAATTTTTGATTGGTCCAATAGATTTTTATTTTGGCTAAAGGACTTTTCTTGATATTCTCTACTTTTCAGCATGTCTTTTGATTCTTGATCTCTTTTAAAAGAGGGCATTTTTATTGATGATTTTTGAGATTTTCCCTTATCGTTGCCCTTATCTTGAGATATATCTTGTTGATCCATGTCTATGATGCAGATTGAAATGAGTAGAATGGATGAAGTGGATGGAGTGATTGTAATTCTTGGCAGATGAATGGGAGGGATGATGTCATCAATGAGGTCTTTGGGACTATCCTTTTTGGTACTATTAACATCAAAGGAGGCTTGCACATCCTTGACAACCTGGCAAGATGACTTAGTAGAGGCAACAGTAGGGGGTACATACCCTAACCTAGGGTGGTGAGAATGGATGGGTGATGTATGGATATCCTCAATAGGGTCAAGATCAAAGAGTGGATTATCATAGATATCTTGGTCAAACATGGGGTTGTCATGGACATGAAAAGTTTGACCAAAAGAAGATACGGTAAAATTAGATGTATCATCAAGATCCAAAAATGTTTCAATCCAAGCACATCCATCTATCTATGTTCCTGCTAAAGCTATCTTGACATCATTGTTGGAATCTTGGACCTTGTCAGCAACATTAGCATTTTCATTCACTAGAAGATTATTCACACGGTATTCTCCACATCCCACATCATAGACTTGGACCTTGGAATTTGATGGTGTAGTAAATGGAGTAGGTGACTTGGTTAGTGAAGATGGATCAATGTATCAAGATGATGAGGCTTCTTGGTTGACAGGCACTTGGAACTAAGTAGTCCCTCTCAGATTGTTGCAATATTGGAATGGATTTGGATCACCTGCGACTATAATTTCAGTGCCTTCATGAGGAAACTTAAGGAATTGGTGATATGTGGATGGGATAGCCTTCATGGCATGAATCCATAGTCGGCCTAGGAGAAGGTTCTATGCAAGGTCAAGGTCCAAGACTTGGAAAGTGGTGTCCATGACTACAGATCCAACTCGAATAGGAAGTGTGATAATTCCTTTAGAGGATCATTCTTCATCGTCATATGCTTTGATAATAATGCTTTTAGTAGTGTCTATACATGCTTCCAAAAATCCCAACATCTTAACTAATTTCAAGGTACAAATATTTAACCTAGCTCCACCATCTACTAGGACTTATTTGACTTTGGTTTTATGAACAAGGACTTCAAGGTGTAAAATGTCACTATTGTCTATCTTTTTGGTCAAATAATCTTGTTCAAAAAAAGTGGAATGATGGGAATTTGTCAAGTAGCCTACCATCTCCTAGAAATGATTGATGTCAAGATTGGTGGGGACGGTTGTGTCTTGCAAGGTTTTATCGAGGATGGCCCAATGGTCAGGTGATATATGCAATAACTTTAGGATAGAGATCTGTGTGGGAATCTTCCCCAATTGGTCAAGAAAGTTGTATTGGTATTTTTGTGGATGTTGTTGTTGTTATGGTGAAAGACCTTGAATGGTTACCTTGGTTTGGTGAGTGTTGACATCACATTCCGGAAGTTTCTTAATGGTAATGGTGTTGACTTGTTTATTGGAAGCTCAAATGTAATTTATGATAGTGGTATGGTTATAGTCATATATGGCATTAGTGTAATTGGCTAAATTAATATTGGTCTTATTTCCTAAACTCAGGGCCTTTCCTTTTCCATGGTCATGTAAAGGATCAGTGAAAATTTTATGGTCACTATTTGAAGATTTTTGTTGTTGTTCATTGAGTTTAATGGTGTCATTTTCCACAAGGTCTTGTATAATTTTTTTCAGTTGTCAAAATTGTGATAAGTTATGTCTCTTGGTTCGATGGTTTAAACTATCTAGGATCATACTTTTTGGTTCAGGAAGTTGTATGGTGTTATGTTATAATAATTGTTTAAATATTGATTCAATCGGCTCCCTTAGAGGAGTGTATTATTGTCTCAGGAACTTCCTTTGGGTTCTCAGTTGTTGTGTGTTTTGGATAGCATTGGAAGTTTGGTCAAGTGTTCTTGGTGCATTTTTAGATGTGTTAGACCCCATAAGTGTGATATTAGGCACCATATATGTAGTCTTATCATCAACAACTCTATCATTAGTCACATTGTTGTTTCGAACCCAATATTTTATCTTGTTGTTTGAGGTGTTTTGAGTGTTGGTATTTTTGTTGGGAATCTTGATTTCTTATTTTTTGATTAAATCCTTTCCAAGGATGATTCCCTTTTCCACCAAATCTTCAAAGGAAGTGCAACATTTCACTCACAAATCATGCTTCAAGTTTGAGTTTAAGTTTTCAATTAACATGACAACTTTTTGTTTCTCGGGTATCTCAATGGGACATTGACTAGCCAAACCTCTCCATCGTTGGAAGAAGGTTACAAAATTTTCACCCTCTTCTTTTGTGGTATGGCATAAGGTGGTAATGGTAATTTTTTTTATCAATGTTGAATGTGAAGTGTTCCACAAACTTGTTTGCTAGTTCTCCCCATGTTCTTATGTCAATCACTAATCATGAGAACCACTCAAGTGTTATGCAAGTAAGACTTCTTGGGAAAAGTCTCATAGGTATGTAGGATCATATGCAATGTCTATACAATCCATGCAAAATTCTCTTGTGTGTTCAAGTGGATTTCTCTTCCCTTTGTACTTAGGTAAGTTTGGTATGACATAGCCATGTGGGAAGGGTGGCATGTGTAGGCTCCTATCAAAAGGATACGGACATAAGTCCTAAGTAGAGTAGGTATTTTTGTTTAAAATTTGCATATTTTCCATGATTTGTTGTTGCAAGGACAACATTTGAGTTTTTAGGACATCCACTTGAGTTAATGATGGGTCTCAAGAGTATTTTGAAAACTCATGTTGGTGTTTTGGAGTCCAATGTTAATGGATAGGTTTTGGTTTTGTGTTTGGGATATGTATGTGGATGACGAATTTGGATTTGGTATGTTTTGGTTTGGTTTTGGTATATTCCATGAGTTTGTAAAATTTTAACAATGTGGATTTTGGTTTCCATATTGTGGAAAAGGTCCTTGGTTTCCATGTTGCATGAAGGGGTCTTCGTTACCATTTTTTGTGTTTTGCAGAATGGAACCTTGGGTATTGTATTGGGTATGTCCACAAGGAATATCCTGGTAGTGACGTAATGATGTGTTGAGAGGCCCTATGTTTGGTATGGAATTTATTTTAGGAGTCTTGTTGATGAAAATTCTAGGCCTCTTGATGGTATTATTTGTGCCAAATGGGTTTGAGGATGATTCCCCTATGGTATTAAAAGTAGCAAAAGTTGTACCAAAGAGCCGTGACATGGGTTGTGTCATGTTTAATGTCATGATTTGTGTCATCCTTGGGTTGTACCTTGTGTTAAGCCTTTTGTAATGCCTTGTATGCCAGATAGGGAGGTATGAATGGTTGTAGCATCTTGTGTAGTTCCTCCTAATGGCATAGATGTATTAACTTGTGGAATAGAGCTACTAGACCTATACGTATGGTGTGTCCTTGGGTTTGGTTATTTGATGTAGGAATAGCATGCAAGGTGTTAACATCAAAACCTTATGGTAAAGTGGCTACTTTTGATAAAATTTGGGCTAAAAAATCATTGAGGATCTAAAGCCGTGATTTCTTCTACAAAGGAGGCCACTTTAGGATTTTGTGAGGCTGCTTCTATTTCTTCTATGGTGGCATTTCCTTGTGGGTCTCTAAGGATGAACCTTTCAAATGGATTAGGGATTTATCTTTGTGGTATAGGTTCTCCTTGTGAAAAATTTCCAAAGGGGTTGACAAATTCATGATCTTGTTGAAAGGCCATTTCTTTTCTCTTCCTTTGTAGCCTAGTCTCAACCATAAAAGACTTGCAAAAGGGAAATGGATGTGAAAGTGACTTGGAGTGATTTCTAAGGTGACTATACAATGGTATGCCTAAGGAAAATTCCAAGCTATGTATTCAAGGTGATGAGATGTCAATAGGTCACTAGGATGATGTCACAATGAAGTCCAAACTATGGCAATGTCTATGTGAGATATCTTTTTTTTTTCTTTTTTGGATATAAGTGTCTAAGGATGATGTCTAAGGTGAGATCAAAATATAGAATGGTGTCTAAGGTATGCCAAATTAAATTCAAGTGTAAAAGGTATAGTAGGTGAAAATGGTAGTGAAAACTACGGTAATGACCACTAAATACTGTATGGTAGAGCCAAAGCAAGGTTGCTTGACCAAACTAAGGTAGCCAAGGTTACAAATCTAGTTTACCAATACTTCAATAATGATGATGACTAAATGACAAGGTTTGAAAAATGTGGTCTCAAACTAGCCTTGTGAGTTGAGAAACCAACCTAGATGACAAAAGGACTAAAAATGATGGAAGGGTTGAAGTCAAGACAAATTTGATTTGGTCACTATGGACTAGTCTCAAGTCTGATAAGTTTCCAAGACTAAGGTTCACAACAAGGTATATGCAAGCTAGAAAATGCCTTAATGTTTTACCTATGGTGGATGCAAGTTATGCAATGGTAAATGTATGGATAGATAGTGAATGAAAATGCTACAATTTTGTGGTCAAAGACTTAGGTTATGCTTAGGATCAATCAAAAAATGGCTTTGTTTCAGTTTTCCTCAAGATTTTGGTGGCATGCAATTACAATGTCATTTGAAGTCTCAATTGTGGTTAAGCATAGTCAATTGAAGTTTTTTGGAATGGTGATTGTGGTTTTATGTGTCACGGTTGTGGTGAAGGATAGTCAATTGAAGTTTACAGTGTATGTTACTTAGTTTTGACCAAATCTTCACCAAATTTTAAGGTGATTTTGTGATGTTCAATTTTGGAAAACATAGAAAATAGTCTGAAAACACTTGTCTTTTGTTTGTTCTAAATGTTTAAAATTTTTAAATGTGTAAAAAGACACTTGCAAACACTTCACAACCTACTCTTCTCAAGAGATACCACTCGCTAGACCCCCACTTGGATTTCTCTAGCCACTTAAACAAGGTTAACAGCTACAGACTTGGTGGCACTAGCTCCCCCTTACATGGCACTCACTTCTTGGGCACACCAAGTCCCAATTCCCCAAAGAGGAATTTTTGCATCTACACTTAAATAGTGAAGACGTGGTATGGCTTCAAAATGATCGTTCCTATGCTAGCAAGTGAAAAGGATTTTGGCCACTAAAACAATTGGTTCTTAGTAAGGGCATTCGTTCAAGGTGTCCATAGATGCGGCAAGATTAGCTCAAGATTATGGTCAATAAAGAGGCATCTTAGTGCCTTCCTAAGAAAGGATTTTGACATGTCACATGAACTCTAGGGGTGGCACTTTTTGGTATAACACATCTTCACCTATTGCTTAATGACTTTCATCATAAGCATATTTTTTATATAGCAGTTCGAAAGAGCTTGGCTTTAGCTTGTTACCACTTGGGTCATTCCCACCTTTTGAAGCAAGGTGGTAGGTCCTCTAAAAGGTATACAAAAGCAAGGAATTACGTTGTTTTTGATCTCCAATATCACACTAAGTGCAAGGAGAGATAATACATAATGCCTTTGCCTCACACTCACATGGGGTTCATTTTAATTCCAAATCCAAATGTGCGGGTGATTATACAGTATGCTAAAAGATGTTTTTGATTTTGGAGATCACCAAGTGGTGTGAGTGAAGAGCATACATACCTTGAAGCACAATGCAAACCACAAGACAATGAAAACACTTGTTCTTTTTAACCTTCAAAGCAATATGTGAAAAGACACTTGATGCAAAGGTTAATTTTAGACCAATGACTGAATATGCATGTTCTTTTTAACCAATAATTCAAATGCAAATTAAGGTAAATTTAATCCTAATGATGTATGAATGCAATTTTAATTTTAATCCAATGAGTGAATGAAAAAAAGACAAGGTAGATTTATTATCAATGTTTAAGTTATATTTCTCCTTTCCACCTATGCCACATGCTAGAAATCCAATATCGGTAACAGAAAAATTCCTATGCTATGAAATATAAAAAGATTTAAACTAAAAATTTTGAATGAAAGCCAAAATTTTAAAGAAATAGGCAATTTCATCATAGGAAGTTGTGGATGTGGCTTGAAAACAAAAGTAATTGCATCTAATGAGCTATGACTACCTCTTTCTGGATGTCAGCTATAGTTCACAAAAATAGTTGTGACTTTGGTTGATGTCAAATGCGATTAACCAAGAAAGCGATTGCGGTGAAACACATTCAATTATGGCTTAGGAACCTGAACCTGCAAGGAAATATAAAATCTACCAAAACTAGACAATCTAATGACCAATATGACATGCAACTAGAGTTTAGCAGAGAAAATGAAAACCAGATAATCTAGATTTAACATTAAAACCCAAAATTTAGAAAAAAATATAAGTATTCCCTAATGCAAAATAGTTGTGTCTTTCAGCCTTGTGATTTTGCCTTTGTGTAAAATGTGATTTCATTGATCCATACCTGCAACCTACAAAATCAAAATTTACGTATGATCTTTGCAATTTTTTCCTTTCACATTGGGTTCACCAATGTAATTAGGGTTAAATATATCAAACTTAGGTAATAAAGCATATAGATCCAACCCTAATAAACAATGAAGCATAAATAAGCATAAAGACATAAAACATGGAAAAATCCTACCAAATATGCATGCTAACATTGATTCACCTCGATTGCACTTCTCCATTTTGCTTGAATAAGATAATTTCCCTCAAATTTTTGAGTGTGCAAATAGGCCTAATGACAATGACTAGAAAAATATTGAAGATTCTCAACGACTATAGATGCACTTGACTTGATGTTGATGGACTTGATAGCAAGATGACTCTAGATAGCTTGTGGATCCTCCAACATGTCTAAGATGAAGAAATGACAATGATAGAGGTCTTTTAAGGGAAAGACAATTTTGAATGAAGGGCTAAGATTGAATGTCAATTATCAATGGCCAAGAATGAAAGATGTGGTGTGGACTAGGGTAAGGGGAAAATTAGGGAAAATGATAAGGACTGATAGTCAAGATTAAATTATAAATAATTTAATCAAGGGTGGAGGTTAATTGATACGTGGATAGATAAGGACTTGATGTGGAAGATAAGATCCGCACAGATAATAAGGTGAGAGAAAATTAAATAATAAAAGTTATTTAATTTAGGTGGCCAATGAATAATTAAATAATTAAAATAATTATTTAATCATAGAGGAATATGACAAAGAGGGCCTTTTGAATTAAATAATGATTTAATTCAAAATTCAAGAGAGTGGAGCAAATTAAATAAATAAAATTTATTTAATTTATGAGAGAAGAGGCTAATGAATAATAAATAATTAAAGCAATTATTTAATTATAGTAGAAAGTGGTATAAGAATTTATTTAATTTTAGAAAGAAAAAAACTTAATTAGTGATGTAATTAAATAAATAAAATTTATTTAATTAATCAAGAAGGAATAAAGATAGAAATTAATCAATTAAATAATTAAAATTATTTAATTATCAAATACAAAAGAGGAAATGATGGAGAATTTATAAGTCATAGGCCTAGGACAATTTTTAGTATCTACACATGCATCTCATGAATCCAAGGATTTCTTAAAAGGAGATTGTATGAAAGATCATGAGGCATAACATGAATAGGAGTTTGTAAGTTAGCCTTTCCAACTATAATAAGCAAATTAATCACACCAAGAGTTTGCTTTCCTACATTGTCAAATCCTCAAATCGATAAGGAATCAAGTTCAATTCATGATTTATCCACACCAAGTCTATCCAAAAGGTTCACACTACACACATTAAGAGTTGAGCCATTATCAACAAGGGTTCTTTTTATTCCTGTCCCATTGAATCGAGCTATTATCATGAAGGAATCATTTTTCTTTCTTATTTCCAAAGGAGGTAGCTCATGTTGGTGAAAATTGATGTCCACATTAATCGCATTCATTACTTGAATTAGAGTTGCTACATCACTTGCATTTGTATTAGAGGGAATCACAACTTGTTGCAAGGCTATTTGAAGCATAGTATGATAGTTAGGTGAATTTTTAATTAGGTTCCTTAAGGATATCTTTTGCAGATTATTCTTAAGTGGTTCAACAAGATCATACTCCTTCCCACTATGCAAAGGAAAATGAGGTGCATTAGACAAGATGGGTTGAGGAAAAGGTAAAGATGTTGAGGTTATTTATCTTGGTTGTGGATTATTTCTAGTGTTATATGTATGAGTAATGGTATTATAACTTGATTGTTGTGAAACATTATTCTTATGTGGTTCAAGGGTGAAAACAGGTTTGTTTTGAGTTTGATACTTGTTTGAAGGCACTTAGTAAAGGATAAGTTGAGGTTGAATCACGTTAATTTCTCTTTTTTTTATTTTTTATAGCAAGCCTTAGTGGATGAACCTTGTGAGATGAAGTCCTCAAGGGCTTCATCTAGCATGTCAAAGTAATCACTACTAAAAGGCTTGAGAGTTAGGTTAACTTGGAAAAAGATATTTGACATATTCAAATAACTATGCTTTCCCCAAGTGTTCCATCGGTTTATAAATGAATGTCAAATGTAATCTATGACTATGAACTAATGCTAGAAATGAAAAGTAAAATAATGTAATTTTATCCACAATTGAAATGAATTTAACTTAAAGCTAGATCTAATGAAATGCATGAAACATAAATTCTACAAGCTAAAACAAAAATGTAATAACAGCAAACTGAAACACAATAATAGATTTTTTACTGTTGTAAAATGCATATTCATATCTAGCACTGGACTAAATCATCTAGAGGGGCGTATGAATCCCAGTTAGGGTTTTTTCAAGAATTCAAATGCTGATAAAAAGTCAACATAGAATACCTAGAAATTAGGCAAAACAACTTGCATGGGGACTAAATCACCCAGAGGGGTGTATGAGTCCCAGATTAGGGTTTTGACATGAATTTCAGCAAATTTTGTGTGAATGTTATGCTTTTTGGTTTGAATGATGTTTAGGATAAGTGCAAGTATAGATTTTAATTGAAATTCAATGATCCAAGAGGCAAAAATTCAACCTATATGCACTTTCGCTAATGCAAAATTTTGAAACCCTAGATGAAAATTATCTAATGCAAGACCTAATGAAAAGTTAATGTAAGCTAGATCTAGGGCTATGATGCACTGCAAATCAGAAAATAAGGTGTTTTAAAGGCTAGGTTCACCAAAATGAAATGAGGAAAATTGTAGCTCTATGTTTGGGAGATAGAACCGCCAATTTCCCATAAGTTTCATTCAAGGAAACCTTAGAGATCTCAATTAAAGGATTAAATGAGGAAAAGAGATATATGATAAGGTGTCCTAGGGTGTGATTATGGATTAAAAAGGGATTCACCACCAAGCAAGGGCTTGGAAAGACAAGAAATGTAAATGACATGAAAAACCTAAGTAAATGACCTAGAAAATGAATTGAAATAAGAACAACAAATTATAGATAACATAGAGGTGCACCTCAAAACTAAAGAGGCTCGAAACAAGATCTTAAATCCTAAAAAATCTAACTTTCAAAGCATACTAGGACTCATATGCTAGGTTGGGCGATTTAGTTCAAGTTTAGAATTTTTAGTCAGAAATTGGAATTTGATAGTAGTAAGTCTGAATCCTCCAAAATCTATAAAAAGTGCTATACCAGGACTCACACGCCACAAGTGGCATATCAATCATGTTCTAATTTTTTAGAAAATTAAGATCTAAATCTGTTCTCCTATCTCTACTCTTCCTTCTAAACCTGATTTTTGGATCTAAACCTATCAACAAGCCTATAAAATAGAATATTTTATTGATTTTTTTATGGGGGTTTGCCTCAATCAAACCCCTAGTTTCATAATTAAACCTTGATAGAAATGATAGATCTTGAAATTAAATATGAATTCAAGTCCTAATCTTAAGTGTATCTAAGATTAGGGGATCTAAAATTCCATAAAACCCTATTCTAATGTGCTAGAATAAGATGCAGGAATGAAACATAGAGATGATGACTCACTTTGGGGGATCTCTAATCACCCTAATAAGCCATAAAAATGCATGTACCTTCCTTTAGGTAGAAATTAGAATGATAATGGAGGATGGAATCACTTAGGAAACAAGTCATTAGGCTTGGTTCAAAGGCTAGTTGCATCTTCCCAACCTAGAATCCATCATGATTCTCCATAGGAAACCATCATCAATCCTTGACAATGCTAGATCTTGAATTGAAAGTGAACTTTCAAACCTGCAAAACATTATAATGTTGCTCCAAGACTTCAAATTTATGTGCTCCTTGCTCTTGAATGCTCTTATGAAAGTATGCTTGAGTGCTCAAGTTGATATTATGAATGCTTAGATATTGAATTGCTTTTCTGGATGAAAATAAAGATTTGAAACCTTGTTTATATAGGCACTTTATCTAATTTATCATTTATTAGATCCCAAATACTGAAATCAATGAAAAAATTGTATTAAAAACCTTAATTTCCCATTCAAACCCTAAAAAGGGGTCACTTGGGACTCATATGCCACTTGTGGTGTATGGGTCCCACCTAGGGGGACTCATACACCCAAGGTGGCATATGAGTCCCACCCTAGTTTTTCGAGGTGAGAAAATGTCGAGTTATTAGAAAATTGAATGACTTTATTGATTTTATCAAGATTTCCATTGAAATAAGCCTTAGGATTTGAAATAAAGGGTCTTATAGGCCTAGTAATGATGATTTAAAGGGTCATGAATGTAGCCTGGGTACTAAAATAGGTCCAAATTAAGTGTGAAATTGCACCATCCCTAAGAAGGGTGTATAATTTTCTACACTACAAATACAAGTTGGGAGTTTGTAGCTAAATTTTTTGTCTTGGGAATGAAAGTAACAACCATGTCAGTTTTCTAACAAAATTTTCTTTCAAATCTAATCCAATATTAGAATCTTGATCAACTTACTTCATAGACACTCTAAAAGTAGCCTATTTCCTTATAGAATATTCACTTTCAAATCTCACCTCAAATATAGTTAGAACTCCATGTAGTTCAATCAAATTTAGAGCATTCAAATCTTTAGCTTCTCCAATAGTACAGACTTTAGATTCAAACCTTCTAGGAATAAACCTAAGTACCTTTTTCACAACACTCCTTTCTTCCAATTCCTCACCAAGACCATAGATAGAGTTGAAAACTTCATCAACCTGGAGCATAAGTGTAATAATATTCTCATCTTCTCTTCAAACCTTCAAACTAATCTCTTTAAGTTTGCATATTTTCCTCTTTGACTTTCTCATCACCTTCATAGATGGTCTACAATGTATTCAATATGTCCTTTGTTGTTCTACACTATATCACTTTCACAAATTCAAAAATAGGCAATCCACATAAAATGGCATTTCTTGCCTTAGCATTGAGTTCACAAGCCCTATTTTCATATTGATATCTACAAGGGTTTTTAGGAGTCTCATATCCTTCTACAACTGACATCCAAATTTCCATTACTAAATTCATCAAATAGGACTCCATCCTAACTTTTTGAAAATTAAATTGGATTCATCAAAATTTGGTGCTTTTTTTTTAGAAAAACTTTCATGTACCATCATGGACCTACCTAAAGTTGTTAGGATTCTTCAAAGGAATTCAAATCTAATACTAATTGAAGGGCACACAATCTACTAAAAGGTGGTGTGAATCAATAGATCTAAACAATTATAGAATCCTTTAACTTTTACTATAGTTATATGATTCTTCACAATAAACTCCACGTAAGCAATTGAAGCATAAACAAACAAAACATAATAGAATGAAACACGCACAAGTGAACACTAGATGTACATGGAAACTTAAGATGGGAAAAACCATTGTGAGAATAGCTACTTTGATCTACTATCCAAATCTAACATCATAATGCATAAATGTACAAGTGAATTTTACACATTGAAGTAGGCACCATTCTACCAAAGACACCAATCCCCTAATGTGCTTCTATAGGCACCAACCCATCAGAGAAACCAATCTCCAAATGAACAAACAACAAGTAGAACACCAGTCCTACTAAAATACAATGATAAACCTTGCATATCTAAAATATAACCTCAATTTTGTCAGAGTCAATGCTGACACTCTTCCTCACTAAGAATGATCTTCTAATACTGGTGCTCTCTCTTTTCTTCATATTTAAATACTCAAATTACCTCGCTCACTCACAATTTATACAACCAATACAACTCATACAAATTTGATATCTACACTGCATCTAAACATTTGAAATATACACATGATATTATATTTACACTCTTCCATGTTGGCTAGGGATCCACAAAGAGCCAAGATGACATATAAGGTTGACTTAAATTCAACTTACACAAAATATGTCATACAATGGTCTGAAATAAATTTATTGCCACTAAAAGAATTAATTCCTACACTACCACATGAACATTAACTAGGTCATATCCAAATACCACACACAAAATTTGAATTCCAAACACCACTAGCCATTATTGCACACACCTCAAACTTCAAATAGGTTGACCAACCTTTTCTCTCTTCTTTCACATTGAACATATCCTTCAAAAACTTAGGAAACTAATGAAACGTGTGTAGACATACTCTCCTTCCAAACCACAAAGTAATACTACATTTCTAAAAGAAATACTGACCATATTTATATTACTAAATAAATATATTTTCCCAAAATTTATCTTTACACATACTTTTAGACCACCACAATCATAATGAAATTTGCATACTCTACATGGTATGATAAGCATACAATACATACCAACTATCAGAAGATAGTCACGTCTCAACAAAAATTGATTCATGTTACTTGATATAGAATCTGATTGATGAGACAACTTCATGATTAATACTTCTGGATACATAGCACTTTAAGTCAAGTGGAATTTAATGATAATTCAAAGTACTCATACAATATCTTTTATCCTTGACAACCTTCACATCTGATAGCCTTGACACCCTTTGACAACAACTGACAAAAAGCTTTGACATTCGTTTGACATCAATGACAACATATGTTCAATTGGTTCACCTAAAAAAATATAAAAATTTGTTAGCATATGATTTATGAATACCTTGGGTATGGATCCTAGTAAGATCTTTGCGGAGCTTGCTAGTCCATGATTGTCATACCCCCTTTTTGCATTTTTGGATCTTATGTTTGCATTGTGTTTGCATCATGTTTACATTATGTTTAGATTGTGTTTACATTGTTTTTTGCATCATGTTTTATGTGTCATGTCTTCATTATGTATGCTTCATGTTTTTCATGTTGAATTACACCTCATGTGTGTGTGTTCCCTTTTCCTTTTATTTTTCAATAGGATCTTGAACCTGGGGCCTAGGGCATCCCCTAAATTTGATGTCATCCTATCTCTTCAATATTTGGATAATCAAACTGTGTCATAGAAAAATGGCCCCTTGTCATTTTCATGGCCTTTTAGGTCTTGTTTCATGATGTTTGATCCATTTTTCTTTGTTTTAATGTTGTAAAATGGCTTGAGCATGCATATTTAGGTACTAAAATTCAAATAATGACGTCTTGTGAAGGTGTTGTGAAGTGTTGTAAAACATTTCTACATTCTTCTAGACTCTATTCATTACAATTCACCTAAAAATCACATTTTCATCACTAATCAAGTCCTATTTTGAATTTTTGTAAAGTCTTGTAACAAGCTTTCACGCTTTTCTATGCATAACTTCACTATTTATCCCTTATGCTTTATTTGACCCCTTTATGCCCTTATATGCTTTAATTAAGTGTATTTTTGAATGTAAGCATCTTACAACATCAAATCAAGCACTATTCAAGCATTAAATACAATATAATTTTGGAGCATCCATTGATACAACTTCATATTTTCATCAACAAGGGTTTGGTAAGTTGATAGCATTTGCATGTTATTTGTTTATCATTCTCTTTCATTTCATTATTTCATTAAGGGTTTGATTACCAAAGTGGGGTTTGACTAAGGCAAACCCCTATTTGCTAACCCCCAACCATTTTTTCCCTCTTGCATGTGTGTTTGCATACCTATGTATGCAGATTTAACAAGCATTTAGGTGATTAAAGAGTGATCAACAAGTAAACTAGGTTCTTCAAGTCAAATCAATCATATTTCAAGCTTGGAGAAGGTATTCTATTTGTTTCCCACATAATTGACTTCGACAACCTAACAAGCAGACATTTCCAGATCTGGTATTGTAGAGTTGTCTCCTGATTTCTCAAAATTTTGGGAGAGGACTGATTCGCCACTAGTGGTGAATGAGTCCCACCTTAAGACTGAAAATCTAGGTTTTGTCAGATTCCAAATCCTGACAGTCAGAAACTAGTTCCCGACAAATTTCACTAGGAGTAGGACTAATTTTCCACCCTGGGTGAATGAGTCCCCCTATTGATTTTCTTTAATTCTAGAAAGCATTCAAACCATTCCAGATTCCTCAAATCTTGTACCCAAGTGCACTTTGATTAAACCTTTCTCTTTTTGTTTTGCATTTTATTCATTATTAGTTCATTATTTGCATATCACATTATGTTTTCTAGCATAGCTTAAATCTTTAGTTTTGCATTCAAATTCAGTCATATAGATCACTTAATTGCATTTAGTTCATTTCACTTAGTTCATATAACATTACACATAACATAATTTGAATGAACCCTTTAGCATTTTTGGCCCTACCTCTCTCCTTTTAGGTGAAAAACCCTAGAAGAGCTAAAGAAGTGCATGGTGCCAAAAATCTATGGTTCACAAATCCTTCTTTTCTTATCCTTACTGCATGAGCATATTTGCATACTCTAACTAAAGTGTGGCCTAAATATAGCATTATAAATTATCACCTTCGACAATTTCACACAAGGTTTAGCTCCCCCTTGTGTGCTTGGACCCAATTGTGCTTTTAGTTTTCCCATTTTATAATAATCTTTAGAAAATCAGAGGTTGAATTAAGAATAAATATTTAATGTTTATTTACTCATACTTAAGGCCTCAAAATAGGTCTAGACAATGGCATTAGCACCCTTGTCTTGCCTATTTTGGCCCCAATTCAAATATGTTGGCATTAGCATTTTAACATTTAGAAATTTGAAATCGCTTTTTGGTTGTTGATAATTAATTTGTGGGAAATTGAACAATTGCATATAAATACAATTATTTTTCATCATTTGAAATCCTAAAAAATTCCTAAGGTAATTAAGAGCATAATTGAGCATCCTAAAAGTAGTCAATAGAAAAATTTGTAGAATTATAGAAGCATTATTTGAGTCAAGCATCATGTTAGCAATGTACCATTTTTTATTAGAGTTTATTTATGTTTCATATCTTCTTTTTTCTTAGTACTAATACTTGCAAGAATTCAAATCATGCATCCAATTCTCCTTGAAGGTGATGAGTATAATGACTTTAGTCCATCAAAGAATATAGATTTGAGTGGTAAGTTGTAACAGTTCTTAATTTGTCACCTTTTTATTATTTATCCTCTACTTGACCAAGGGTAAGCTCTATTTTAAATCATCATGACCGTTGTGAAGGTAGAAATACCAAAACGAGGTTTAATTTAGGAAAGCCCCTACATGACACAACCCTTTCCCCTCCTTTTTGTGTGTAGGTTATATAGATTTGTAGAAAAATTGGAGAGGATTAAAGATGTAATTTTTCATTGAAGCATTCAAGTCCTACAAGTCAAAAAAATAGGGAAAGTGGATTTTATTAGCGATAGAAAAAGTTGCAACACAAAGTCAATAAGAGGAGAGCCTATAGACAGAGATAATAGGAATCTAAATTCTGATTTTGAGCATTTGCACTTCTAGGTCTAGGGTTCCAACACCCTTGTCCAGCCATTTCAATATTGGATTTATATTTTGGGTTCCTTTGTGTCAGTAGTCTTCTCTTCTAATTTTTTTATCTCTTTGTCATGTATCTTCCAAAAATCATAATGATTCATTGCATTTTCATAGTTAGCCTAGGTGCATCTTTGCATTATCAAATTAGATCAATTAATAGTCAATTAATCACTATCATCCTTGCACACATTTGAAAAGGACTAAAACCCTAATCCACCATTTTGTCTCTTCCATTGAGGTTAGCAGCCAAGTGGGTGTTTGAGATCAATTTTAGTCCTTTCCCTCGTGATGTTGGAAGAAGTGTGATTTAGACCCTAGATCCCTTTTTTCCACATCATAATGTGTATATGGATAATGTGGGGCATAAATGTGTAGGGACTCATGGAAGAAGGAAATAAATAATATAGGGAAAGGAGCTCAAGCATACTTGTGTTAGACCTAAAATTTGGTTACCAAAATATGTATTTAATAGCAAAATAGTATGTTCTAATTTCCTCCTCATCCATTTTACACATTTTAGATGGAAATTTTCTATAAAACCACCTCCAAAAATCAATATACTTTTCAACTTTCTAATTATATAATATTTACTATTTTTGAAAAAGTTATGGCTTTATTTTTATTTATTTTAGTGATATCTTCATATGCCTTAAATACATATGCATTTATTTTTACAATTTTATTTATCTATTTATCTAAATTTTTAAAAATTTATATATAATTTTTTTATGCATTTCATTATCTACACAATAAAAAAATTGGTAAAAATATTCTAATGCACAAAGTCAATTATCAATTTTTTAGGATACGCCCACTTCAAAAATCACCAAAAAATAATATTTAATGAAATATATATAGCTTATAATATTAACTTCTAACTTTTCAATATTTAGTTTTAAAAATGTACTTAATGAAAAAAATTGAGGGACACATACTAGATGTTTTGGTATCTTAACTAATTTTAAAATTATTTAAAAGTTTAGAAATTAGATTTGAAGGAGTATAACTCTTTTCTATCGCATATTCAAAATTTGATTATAAGCATCTCAAACCACTTATTGAAGAACTTTAGGTCCTGCTAATTTTAAAAATAAAGTGGTCACTTTTTACCTTCTTTTGGTCTACATTTTCATGCACTTAGTATATTCACCTAAATTATGTATTTATTACATGCATCCATGCACTCGGCCAAATAATTCTATTATTCACTTTGGTTTAATTACTTCCATGTCCCAACTCCTTTTTTTGGTTGCAAGATAAACCCTATTGTCATGAATTTGATCCCTAAAATTTTAGAATTTAAATTCAAATTTTGGCTAACTAACCACCAATTCTTGTGATTTATCACCATGTCCTTGTATTTTTAAAGGGTTTGAATTTTGTTCATTTATCATCTCAACTTATCTCTTCATCTTTCGACCATCATTAACATATCATTCGCATATGGAGAAGAAACCCTTGAGTTTGGTGCACTAAGATTAATTCTAGATTTACGTCATGCTACTCTACTATATCTACATGTTTGGAGCTTGTTTTCTTCAATTCCTTACACTATTTTGATGGGTTGAGCTAGTAGAATGTGTCCTCTAATGACATACTAATAACCCTCCAAAAGTACAAAAGGTATTTCTAAATAATGTTAGTTTAGATAGTAGACAAAATATGGGTAAATGAGGTGCAATATATAAAATTACAAATTATCCGAAATCAATGTTGCAATCAAAGCTAAGATATATGTCCTTGGAAAATATTCTAAATCTAAATTAGAATTTTGACAAATACTTACAACTTTCAATCTCTAGATATTTTAAATTCAATGGTTGAAAAAAATAATAATACTAACATTATCTTTATACATAAAATTAAATACCATATTTTTTACATTTACTTATTTAATTTAATATTTTTTTCTTTAATATCCATTACTCACCTTAAGTAAGTGTCATTTCCCTCTATATAAAAACTTTCTAAATGCTGCTAAAAAGAACTTTCGAGACACGTAAGACGAAAACGATTTCTATGTAGTACTGAACTAGGAATCCCACCATGGTCATGTGGGGGGAATTTCTTTTATAAAATCACATATTTGATCTGAGTTTAGAATGACCATTTGATTGCTCGCGAACCTGACAAGTGGCAGAGTGCGCAACCCATAATATACAGAACTTAGATTACTATATACCGGGAGTAAAAATGGTGGAATGGAAGAAACATTAAGGGTTAATACCTACCATAGCAAGAAAGACTTGGGAGTAAAAATGGTGGAACGGATGAGACATTAAGAGTTACAACTTAACATAGCAAGGGAAACTTGCTACCTCAAGCATGGAGAGGGCAAGAGTGAAGCACCCATTTACAAGCGACGTGCTTTCTGCTGATTCCTCCACGAGGATTTACAGTTGGAAAACTGAAGAGCCTTTACATAGTTTTGGAGATGATAAGCTTAGGCATCTCGCTCACAATATCATCTTATAATTCATCTTTGGAGGATCCTTCACGACCAACTTTATTTCTTGACATGTCCAACTTGTACATCTCACTCACAAATTCTTTTAAATTTGCTGACGAAGATCCTCCATATGCGACAGCGTTTCTGGCCATGTCCTTCAACTTTTCTGCATCACTTTTCATCTGTTTCCCCTCGTCCTCACTCAAAACAAATGAGACACCATCCATAACTTTTCTCTTGTCCGGAATTCCAGCTCTGTGCTCGCACACTTGGATTGCGATTCCCGACTTGACTGCTAGTTTGGAATTAAAGTGTTGATCTGCGTACATGGGCCAAGTGATCAACGGGACTCCCAGAGCTACACTTTCAAGCATAGAATTCCACCCGCAGTGGCTCATGAAGGCGCCAATAGATTGGTGGGATAGAATAACAAGCTGTGAAACCCATCCCCACATGACCAGCCCTCTATTTTTTGTTCGCTCCTGGAATCCCTCGGGAAGATAAGTGCGAGCGAGATCTATTGGAGTATCCGATGTCAAAGATTCAATCTTTGGCGACGCTTTTATAGCCCAAATGAAGGGCCTCTCGCTGGCTTCCAGACCACTCGCCAGGGCCTTGCTTTGTTCTTCTGATAAGAAAACCTGGCTTCCGAAAGAAATATACACAATTGACCTTGGACTCTGAGAATCCAGCCATTGGAGCACCAACTCTTCGCTGATGTCCGCCATTTTTCCTCGGGGGATGGCCCTCACTTCCCCGGCGAAAACCTTGGGTGGAAGCACTGGACCAATGGACCATACCTTCTTCCCTGTCAGATTTCTCAAGTTTTGAATGTACTCACCCTCCAGCTTCTCAAACGTATTTGTCAGAATTCCGGAGCTTTGATTTATTGACTGTACCTGTGCTAAGAAGTCCATCATAAACGGGTCGAATAATTCAGGGTCTATCTCATGCTTATGAAATCTCATAGAAGTGGGCAAACCCAAGCTCAGAACAACACTATCTTCCTCTTTCTCCACTGCGTTCTTCGAGGCCGAAAGCCATGAAGAGCACATCACGCTCAGCCCAAACGCTCCATATGTATCAAATACCACCCTGGGGATATCGTGCTTTTGTGGTACCTCCATAGTCCATCCCAGAAGCAAATCATGCATTATACAAACAGGTCCCCTCCCTTGCTCAAGTTGGCTCTCAAGCATACGGTTAAAAGGGTCTTCAAGCTTAAGGACCAGTTCAAAAATAAGATCACATTTGTGGGTAGGAACTTGTTCGAAGCTCTCTAATCCCTCCGGTAAGCCTTGCACGGGCGGCGTAGGAAGGACTACGAGGCGTATATCAAGGCCAGAGGAAATAGCTTGAGTCATTTGGTACTGCAGGAAGGGTAAATTAGCAGCGGTGGTGACACAGCTCACGGCGAGACCATGCAAGGCCAGCTGCTTTGCAAACTCAAGCAATGGAATTGCATGACCGAGTGCTGGGAATGGCACTGCCATGATATGGGGTTTCTCAACGGATCTCATATCTTCAAATAGCTTGGGTGATTCAAACACAACTGCTAGTGTATATAAAGGATTGAATGAGTTTAACAGGTAGCAACCATGTTTGTCATTTAGAATTTTTGTATCTCCAAATGAATAATAATACTGTGTTTATTATCTAGACTGTTCAACATTGCAAAAAACAAACAGCGTGCCAAATGCAGAATTGTATGTCAGCGAAGAGTGACATATGTCTGCAAAGCAGTTTAAGGATTGGCATAGAGCAGACCGTATTCGTATTATAATAAACGTTATGTGACAACCAAAAGGTGTATGTTATACATTTCCGTGGCTATCCAGCATTGTGGAAGCACCTTTTACGTCATTGTAGATAGACCTTGCCGTTATGCATGGCTTATACGTCATGATCAGGCTCTATTTATAGCAGCCATATAGACATACAAACACGGCATTCTCTCAAGGGCCTCAAATAACGGATAGTGAAAGATGTAGATATATTCAGCTCCATTGCAATAGTTATTTGACCTTCTTTAGGAAATTTCTGGCCTTTTCGTTTTTATTTTTTCATAAACATTTTCAATTTATTTTTATTTTTTAATCGCATTTAGGTGCAAATGACCTAGAAAATATTGTTTATTTTTTCCTTTTCTCTTTAAATAGTTCTATGGAGTTTCAATATGTGGTACAAGGAATATAGGCATGGGAGAACTATAGATTAAAGTTTGAGGATGGTATTGGTGATAATAAATATAAAATAGCATTTGAAAACTTAATTATTGAAAAGATATAATAAAATATAATTTTTATTGTAAAGTTAAATTGTAAATGAAATGAGTTTGTGGAAATAATTAATAGTATATTTAATATTATGATTGTGTTTAAGTAGAATGGAATCATGTTTTTATGATCTAATATTTCAATGGGTGAGTGGGAGATTGTGATATATGAACAATAGCTTTAAGTGACAATGAAAATACTAAGAATATAAATTTAAGTAAACTTCAACTAAAAATTTGAATGAGTTATCTACATAATCATTAAAATAATGTAGTAGTAAAAGTTGTAAGAAATTGAATGTAATTTATGAAAACTACTTTTATAAGTTTCAACTTAATTTGATGAAAATTGGATTACCAATGAGGCATTACTAAAAAATTTAAAAGATAATAAAAATTAAGTGTCATTCAAAATAGTTTAAGTATGAGCAAAAATAATATTTTTCTTCAAACTTTGGATATAAGTATAAAAGACACTAGTGGATGTGAAACATTCTTTTTATTTTCTTTTTGTAAATAAATAATTAGTTATGATTTTTATACTATGAATTTTTAAAATATTAAAAAATAATTTTCTTGGTAGCCTAACTTGAGAAAAAAAAATATGAATTTCAAAACAAAACAAATTTGAAACCAATGAGGTTTAGATTATGATAGATATTTTAGATCTAGAAAAAGATAAACTAATTGCTCAAGTTATGCACATTTTTCAATATGTATACCTATTATGGATTCAAACATATTATATAAGGAAATTAATAATAATTACATATTAAAATTACAGTGTGAATATTATATTTTTTAATCGTGAGAGTATCTTGGATATACCCTTTTCATTCTATCAAAATTGGATAAAAATTCCATCAATATCAATGGTGAATTCAAATTAAGGAAAGTTTATAAGTACCTCCTAGCCTATGATTTGCATGTGAAAGGTAAAATTTGGGGCTCCCAAGCATAACTCTAATGCAATTTTGAGGTGATCATTTGAAGGAAAAATTTAGACAATAAATGGGTATCCATTTTTAAATTAAATATTCATTTCCTCAAAACTAATATCTATTTTAATCTGACTTACTAAATTAAAATAAGTTGAAAATCTAAACCTAAGAAAGTTTATTGATTTTGGCTAGCACTTTCACATGATCTTTCCCCATTACCATTATTTGGAACATCATTATCTCACACTCACCCCTCTCCAAATTTCATGCCTAAACCTTTATAGCTTAAAATTTGTTAACCCATATAGTTGAAATTTCTCCAACTAAGCATCAACCCTACTTGTGCACCTAGATACTCATAAATATATGTCAAATCCTCTAGGTCTCCATCCCAATGGATAAATGCATGTAAATGTTTAACAAAAAGGGGGGTCAAAAGTGGCCAATTTTTTCTAAAATTACCTAAACCTAAACTTGTTTAAATGATTGAAGATGTATGCACTAATTTGAAGATACAAAAGGAAAAAGAATTATAATTCTCCAAATCTAGTTTCTAAACTACTAATTTCTAAAAGAATGGTTATTATTATGAAATTCAAATGTTTTTTTTTATATATTAAACTGGCGCTAAGGGGGCCAAACCCAAAATACATTGATAGTTGTTAAAAACACAATCCAAAATTACAAAAATTGTATTCTCTACCTCATGCCAATCCTTGTGAATGATCACTACACATTAGCTTCTCCTTCACCCTGCTCCTCTAGCTCCACTTGCATCCCTTGCACTGTAGGAAAGGCAAGCACCGCCAACATTTACAATGGTCTGAAAGCTCTCATAGTCTCCTTTAGCAATGCAATATTTCCTACAAAAAGTCTAAGGTGGGACTCATTTGCCACCTTGGGTGAATGAGTCCCCTTAGGTGGGACCCATTCGCCAAGTGTGGTGAATGAGTCCCATTTGGAGTCTTTTTCAAAGTTGAGCAGGAATTCATCAATTTAATTCATGTTTTTGGTAAATGTCAGCCTCTGAATCTAAATAATGGTCAATTAGGTGATAATGCCTATAAAATCAAGCTTCTAAGTCATTTTCATCATCTCTAAGCACTTTGAGCAAGCATCAAGCATCAAGAGTCTTCAAGCAATCTTTCACAAGAGCATTCTAATTCCAACAGCAAGCAAAGTTGAAGCATTAAAGCAACATTAGAGTATTTTGCAAGTCTTCGAGCTCACTTTCTATCAAGATATAGCATTGTCAAGGGTTGATCATGGATGCCTATGGTGAATCATGATGGATTCTAGGTTGGGGAGATGCAACTAGCCATCAAGCCAATCCTAATGACTTGTTTCCTAAGTGATTCCATCTTCCATTGTCACTCTACATTCAACCTAAGGAAGGTACAAGCATCATTAGAGTTCACTTAGGTTGATTGGAGATCACTACAAGTGAGTTGTTCATCTTTGCATTTCCATTTTTGCATCATATTCTTACACATTAGAATAGGATTGCATCATGTTTTAGATTTCCTAGTCTTTAACACACTTAAGGCTAGGATTTTTATGCATATTTCATCATTTTTATCAAGGTTTGATTACCAAACTATGGAGTTGACCAAGGCAAACCCCCCATTATAAAATCCTTTTGAATTATGTTTTGTAGGTGTTTTTCATAGATTTGGACCTGAAACTCACATTGGAAGAAAAGGGCAGGTGATAGAGTGCAAATTAGAACCTTCAGTTTTCATATAAGTGAAACGGGACTGATTCACCAAGAGTGGTGAATGAGTCCCATTGCAACTGTCTGTTAGATCTATTTGCAGATTCTGATACCCTTTTTCCCAAAACAAACTCTAGTGCAGAAACTAGGATCTAGAATTGATTCGCCTAGGTTGGCGAATGAGTCCCAGTAGCATAAAAGTCCAAATTTCTAGAATTTCAGAGCTATTTCTAGTCTCTTCAAGGTTTCCAGGTGCACACCATTTACATTCTTACTTTTCTATTCTTTTTTTTTTACATTTTTAGAGCATTTTTTAGGTCATTTTGCATTTGTTTACATACCACATTGTGTTTTCAAACATTTTCTTTTCCAAGTTTATACTTGGTGGTGAACCCCTCATTAGACATTATCCAATCCCTAGAACCTTCCCTTTGTCATATTTCAATATCCTTTGCATTGAAATCTCAAGGGTTTGTTCTTGAGTGAAAGGTTGAAAATTGGTCTCTCTCCTTTTAGGTCCAAAACCCTAGAAGCGAAAGAAAGCCACCACCAATTTTCCCCATTTCATAGTCATTAATTATGGGAATACTAATTTGCACCTAGCCTTGGAAAGGTGTATGAGCACATTGACTATATGCTTCATCAAATGAAGGTTGTTGAATAAGGGAAAGACACCACATTCAGTTATATCATGAATATATTAGGCCAATCATTTAGCAAAGGTGGTTGAAGCTCAACACTTTCTTGCACATTTGCATATGTATTGAACCCAAAGTCATATATGCAAAGGCCCAGTAGAGTTATCATTATGCAATATATTAAGGTGAATGTAGAGTTCATAAGGAATATGTTAGTACTATTGAATATAATTTTTGTATAAATTGACACTATAATTAAAATTACTTGAAATGTTAGTGCATGGATTTATTTTTTTCAATTTTGATAAAAATAAATAAAAATGTGTATATTAAAAATATAATTATTTTCATTTGATGTGAACTTTCATATTAACTATTTCTTTAAAATGGAAAAAAAAAATATCATCTTGATATAGTCTTTTATCTAGTGTGTCATATTTTTTTTATTTTTTAATAAGCTTTAGTATTTTTTTAATATGATAATCAACCTAATATTTTGGTGTTGATAACTTACATTTAGTAAAAATAAAATATAAAATATAAATCATAATTAAACTATTAAAAAAAAAATACAAAATTACACTTATGGATCTACAAAAGAGTATTTTTTATATTTTAAAAAAAAATGTTAATTACATTAATAGGAGTTGTTGAAACATCGAGTTTTTCAAATAATTTATTTTTTGGTAAATTGGCCTTAAAGTGGTGCTACATATGCATTTAGTTAACAATTTTAATTGGAAAAGCTAAAGCTGTGGACATATCTAACTTAACTAAAATAAATCCAACTAGATCATATGTTTAACCAAATTTGATTTTTAGTTATAAATACTTAAATTCACTTGTGTTGATAAGTTGGCCGAAAGTGTGGCACAACTTTGTAAGTACTTTTACCTACTAATTTGCACCTAGCCTTGGAGAGGCGTATGAGCACATTGATTCATCAAATGAAGGTTGTTGAATAAGAGAAAGGTACCACATTCCAATTATATCATGAACATATTAGGCCAATAATTTAGCAAAGGTGGTTGAAGACACTTTCATGCACATATTTGAATATGTATTGAACCCAAAAGTGGTATGCAAAGGCCTAGTAGAGTTACCCTTATTCAAGATATTGAGGTGAATGTAGAGTTCATAAAGAATATGTTAACAATATGAATTGTGAGCCCTAAATCCCTAAAGTAGGATAATTTCCCAAGTGCTAGGGGTATTGAACCTTGGAAGAAAATAATAAAACATATATCTAGATTGGGCAACTAAGGACCAATTATTGAGATGGGTAGGACCTTCTTCATTTTAGGTTTTGCAAGCCCAAGGGAAGTTTCCCTAAGGTGTCAAGTTATAATATTAATGGGACTAAATAGATACCCTACCACAAATCATACCCACAACCCATTATACTCCTACATAGGTTGTCACAATGTGTCTATATACTAGTTTGAATATGCAAAGTTACACCCATATATAGTAGAAAAGGCTAACTAGGTAGAGTGTTCAAGGAATGGATATAATAAATCCTATTGTTGTTTTACACTCATATACATGGAAACTAGGAATAGAAACACAACTAGAAATGTATATAATGTTTAGTTTGTTTTAATGTGTTGAAGAGATGGAATGGGGAACAAATTACAAATTGGTGCCTAAATAAGTGGAGAAAGAATATTGGATCTAAGTGAAATTTGTAACAACTAAAAACAAATGAGATACCTTAATCAAGTCATACCCAAAGACCATATTTGTTCATGTATACACATAAACTAGGTTATATATGTATAAGTAAAAGAACACAAGTTGCAAAAATTTATAATAGTTTGCTTAATCATTTAGTAATAAACATGTATATTCCTTTATTAATATTTAAAGAGATACATTACAAAAGCTTTGGAATGATTTTACAACCTTCTACCTAACTAATTAATCAAAACTTATCAAGGCAATATACAAAATATTCCTAGAGACACTCCAACAATGTTAGATTTACTAGTTATATCATTCCTTAAGATTTTACAATAGGTTTATTACATATTTTACACAAACCCATAACAATATAATAGTAAAATCATAATACCCAAAATCAAAAACTCAAACCCTAGGGTTTATTGTAATATTTTCTATTTTGCAGCTCTGCAACTATTATTTTTCCTATGTTTCCCTTCATCTAAATGAAAACGCTTTTTATTATGAATGCCCTTGCAAGAGAAATTTCAAATATGCAATAAATGAATCATACCTATGGATAGCATGGTGTAGAGAAAACCCATACTCATCAATTGTCATTGTCCCTAACTTGTGCCAAAATTTGCATCAAATCTATCTAGATGCACTACAAAATGTGGGGGATTATTCTTCTCTAACCTACAAATGTCGTTTCTATTTATAGCATTGCTTTTGTTGAAGTCCATGTTGAAAAAAACTTGTGAAAGAGTTGGAACAGTTGTCAAACCTCACTTGCTATATTAAAACCATGTTCAATGTTTTGGGCCCTTTTTGTTGTTGGAAATATATGTGAATACATGCCTTTATAGCGAATAGTAGTTTCTAGTAAGAAAAATCTAATCTGGAAAGTCACCACATCAATTTGGTCATTAATGGTAGCTTGGAATGCATCGTTAGTAGGTGGGAGCACACTTTTAAGGGTTTTAGAGTGCTACAGGTCACTGGTGCCCTTTCTAAAATTAAAGCATTTATTTTATTTGTCCTCTATCTACTATGTCAATTTTTTTGACCTTTCATGAACCACACCACACTTTCACATAATTCATGAACCATAGGACATTTAGAACTTGGCTACTCATATTTCTTTCTATTTTTTTTATTTTGTTGGCAATTTGGATCTTACCAAAACCATGTTGACAAGTTCAAGGAACTGTGAACTCGCTAACACCCATTCACACACTATCTCTAGGTCAAAGCTTTTGGCCTTCGTGGAGCCATGTCAGAAGCTCAAGAGGCTATTGAACCTTCAAAAGATTTTTTTTGACCAAGACCCAATCATTTCTACTTCCTTTCACATTAGAACTTGAGCAATCTTTTGTTTTGTCAAGGGTTAAAGGAAACAAATACCTTAAGCCTTTGGTCAAAAAGTCAAGAGCTAGAGGTGGCAATGAATTCATAACATGGAGTTAAGGGGAATGAAGTCTGAAGGTCCAACACTTACGAGAAAATATAGTGTAGACAATCAAGGATCAAAATTTGGGGATACCTTGGAACAAGTACCCAAAAGATAGGAAAAATAATTGAGGGAAAAGTCTAACAATTACCAATAAGTATAAAGGAAAGTCATACTTTCATCAAGAGGCATGACAGAAGAGGGAAGTTCAAAAATTTGACATCAAAGGGTTATGCAAAGTAATTGGCAAATTTTGAAGGGTTGAGGATGGTATGAATGGAATGCCAAGTTCAAAACACTTAAGAAAATTTTAATAGCAAAGAACAAGATGTCGAGACAAAGATGGACGAGGTACTTTGGAAAAGGAGAGCCTAGCGACTTGATTGAAAGCAAAGGACTTAAGCATTTAAGATGCAATGGAAGCAAAATATCAATAGAGGAAGAAGCTTGATACCTCGACAACAAAAAATAACTCACATTTTAAATCTTGGACAATTGGCATGACAATCTCAAAAAGGGTCAATAGGCTAACAAAATTCACATAGACAAGTTTTATGACTTAGACTAGGTTGTTGGGATGATTAGAGACATTGGGCCATTGGCCAACTATATTTGAATTATGAATATAATATATTAATATTCAATATTTTCATTGTTTTATGCAATGTGTTTTGTACTAAGTAATTTATTTATTCAATTATTATTTCTTATGCATTTTTTTTATAACTAATTTTTAATGTATTATATTATATTTGCACCATCATCTTCCCACCATCCCCAATCAAGGTCCTTTGCTTCCCCATCCCTAAACTTATCATTGATCATCCTATCTAAAACTCTATGGAATTATAAAATACAACAATAAAGGAGGAGAATGAATGCAACCAAGAAATATCTTTCAAGGAACTTAACAAGACATAAATGGATACATTTTAGGGACTTTGCAATAATCAATATAGAAAAGTGATATTTGGACTCGTGAAAAAGGTAGAATGAAGGGTTAAAATTACCATAAACTAAAATAGCTAATATGAAACTCAAAATAAAAGCATTATAACTATACCGTATAAATGGATGTGCATAAAGAACTTGTTAAAGGAACCTCAAAGATAGGCAAGAATAGTTGGCAAGCGTAAAGCCAAACTCGACAACCCTCATCTATTTTTCCATAATGAAAGCTTTTAAAACAAGAGTTCTAACAACCATAATTACTCAAAGAAACAAGCAAGAGACAACAATCAACATCCATCCACCATCCTAAGAATTCTCAAGATAGGGATAAAGCCACACATTCGCATATAACACAAAATTATGGACGAAGAAAGAATGTTGTGATTATAAAACAAAATAACAAAGGAATATAATCATGTAATTAAAGACTTATATCTACTAAGAATTCTCAAGATAAGGATAAAGCCACACATTCACATATAACACAAAATTATGAATGAGGGAAGAATGCTGGGAATTATGTTCAATAATTCACATGCAACCTATCAAGATTAGATATGACCAAGAAAACACCTTTCAACGAACTTAACAAACATCCTATCTACATTTTAGAGATTTTACAATGATCATCATAAAAAAGTGATTTGAATCTCCAATACTTATTTTGGAATTCTTTAAAAAAGCAAAATGAACCATTAAGATGATCATAAACCAAAATAGCCAATATGAAAACTCAAAACAAAAAAAATTCTAACTATATCAAATTAATAGATACATATAAAAGCCTTATTGAAGGAACCTCAAAGATTTAAGGCAACAACTTATCAACCCTTGCCTACTTAAAGTTTACGATCATGGAAGCTTTTGAAACAAGAGTTGTAACAACCATAATGACTAAAAGGAAAAGGTGACTTCGAGGAGATCAAATCTTGTCTGCAAATTAGATAGGTGGTCAAAATACATAGAATCAGATTTTCTGTTGGTTGATCATGGAGCATATATGATGACTATAGCATTTACAGTCTAAGCGTTTCTTGAGCCCCTCATTTTGATTGTCGTAGATTCCATTCTAAAGCCCACATTTACTATTTGTAAAAATATTTATGCATTACTGCTTGGTAAAAAGGTATGGAAAAAAGATTCGGTAAAGAGTCAAACTGAGAAATTCATGCTGCAAACAAATACTGTTATTTTTTAAAAGTCGGTATTGTGACAAGTAGATATGGCTTAAGAAGTAGACGGGTGAATTTAGTAAGAATTCACTATCATATTTAACATCTTAGAAAATCACATTTTTTTACAAATAATCGAGGTATCAATTCTTTGGGTTAAAATTGGCATTTTGGGGTTGAGCGTTTTGTTTTGTTGAGGGTCTCTTTGTTGAATCTACATGCAGAGAAATTTCATTTCATATTTAATAAGTAGTAAATATTATAAACCTGTTCCTGGCCTATAATTAATATGTGGCCTATAGTGTTTCATTCTTCAGATTGGATTTAGAAATCCATAACTATATGAACTCGAGTGGCTTCTATTGTGCTCTCTCTAATGGTGGATTTCATTTCATCTCACTCATCTCAACTTTTGGAGATTAACATAAAATTTGGCAATCTAATTGTCTTATTTTTACAATTGAAGTAGAACCCCGATACCAGGACCACAGTCACGTCATGGAAATACTGCACAAAAGCATAAATGCGCTCATACTTTCACACATAATTCTTTATAGACAGTACTCAAGAAAGTTTTCAGACTTTTTCACCGCCATACTCATTTAGTTTATTGCAAATCCTGTCATTATTAATGCTTCACATTGGAATAACAATTCCTTTGGGGCCCTTGAATCATCAATAATACATCACTTTTATCGTTGTAATTAAATTAATAAGTTTTCATCACATCTTAAATCTTCATCATGAAGTGATCTATTGCTCCTCGTCTTTAATCTTCAGAGAACTCTGGAAAATATGGTTAACTTAATCTTAATTATAAAATCTTAGGGATTGATTTATCGTCATCACATTTTTAATCTTCATTATGAAGATATTTGTCCGTCTTCAAATCCTTTCAAAGGTTCATGTTAGGGTCAACAAGTATTCAGTCAAAAACTTATCTCAACCAGGACCATGCACATCTTATAGTTATCAAGCAGTCCAAATGGTTTGTATATACCTTAATGCATTATACTAACACAATGCATATGCATCCACTCAAATAACGATATTTAGAGTTTATGATCCGTTTCAATTACATTGTCTACTTTAAAAACCCACAGTCCAGATGGTAAAAATAAATAAACCTCATGATACAGTTCAAAAAACCTTATCCTCAGTTGTTTGTAAACGAAAAGATTGTGCTCAAAGAATCCTCAAAACAATTTTTTCTTTTAAAAAACTCTTAAATGACTCTTTATAAATCCTTGAACACCTGCGACTAAACCAATGTAACTACAAATAGAAGGTCCTGTAAAAACCCAAATTACTACCGGTGCTAAAAATGCCGTTGCTTAAAAAATGAAGCATTGCCAGGGCTAAGAGCCCTTACCAGTGGTCACAATAGTGCTTAAAATTCTCACATCTATTTTTTGCACAAATATTACAAATGCAATAAAACATTTTTCTCCAAGGGCAACATGAAAATCAAATAACAAATACAAAATAAACTCATCTCGAAAATAATATAGCAATAACAAAAGCAAACAGAAAAATGCTGGATTGCTCATCTAAGAGTTTAATGCCACATACAAATTGGTTTCAATTTAGATACAAAAAGCTACTGGCTTCACCATTAGAAATCATGTCTAGTAGATTTTTTTGTTCACTGAAAACAAAAAAAACAAACCAAAAAAAGATGTTTCCTATATGAAGTTTACTACTTTAACCACTATAAACTATTTGGCATTTCATTCCAAAAAAACAGGGGATACCATCACCCTGCATTTCCCCAGTGCAATTGTGCCTGACAGGAAGAACATTACAGGTAACAATTCTAACATTCAATACTAAAAGTGGCCTTTTTGACAGAAACTCCCACCAGTCTAAAACTCTAAGGGAACTGACATTCAGTCTCCATAGCCAATTTCAGTTGGAGGATGCTAAAAAGGGAACTTGTAATTAGACCCCATTAAGTACTATCAATGTGAAGCATTCAAAGCCTGTTCCTGGCATTAGATCAACTACACAGAATGCCCCCTATTATTGCAAATAATAACAGTGAAAATAAAGCCATTTAAAGTAACAACTTTTTTCAAGGTTAAGACTGAAATAACACCTCTTAAATTGCATTGTAAAATGCTGACAACTTAACAAATCTAAGCTATATGGGGAAATAGCACCTTTTTGAAATGTATTGTAGATTGCAAACAACTAATCAAGGAGCTTGCATTATATCTCTTAGCTAACAGAAACTTAGGCTTTTCACACTAGTTAACAGAAATTTGAAGCTTGCCGAGCCATTGTTGAACGGAAGAAGCTATATTGGCCCAATCTGTTAACAATTTATGTAAGCATATGAGGAATGCTAAATAGCTGTTGCAGATAAGGACACTTCAAAGCCTAGTGTTATACTATATTTTCAGCACCAAAATATGTAACAGGCCTCTGATAGTAATCAAACCCTAAAACCAACTCTCCTATGAAATACCTATCAAATCTAGTTTCTCAGAACATTGCCTTCCTAGGGCTCACACAACTTATATTATAACTAATGAAAGCAACCCAAAAACCTACATTTTGATACAGTAATTCCCAAATGGTTTGGAAGGTGAGAAGGGTAGGAGTTAAATATTATTCCTACACTGTAGCCAAACAAACCATATTATGTTTCTCATTAAAGAACGGACCGTACAGAAGAGCTTAACGAAATATAAAACATAAGAAACAAAAACTCACATATTTAAAGGGCCTCAGAGATCTTGGTGGTTAGATATCATCAGATGGCCGAGCCATCAAGAGTAGCAAATATTATCTTACATCACCGGCCTCCCAAATAGATGTTTAATTCAACCTATGAAGCAGAGCGCTTTTAAAAGGCAATAGAACATCAAATAATAATAACAAACACCCCTGCCAAAGAACAACGAAAAAAATTGTAAAATAAAATAAAATAAAGGGTCAAACAGAGTTAAGACAGATCTCAGAACTGAAAGGATAAACCATTGAATATTCTCATCGTTGCATAAATGTATGGATATAACCACTCAGGCAACATCCAACAGCGGCATATTAGTAAAATCTAATGCTACCAGTGTTGAAGAAAAATAAATAGGTATTTTCATATCCTGAACGCTACCAATAGTGCAGTTAAGGCCACTGCTACCAAACCCTAACCCGTGGTCCTTTAAAGCTACCGCAACCAAAACCCTAAACGTTGGTCGCTGGAAATCCAAAATTCCAGGAGACGGAAACATAGAAGCGCTAACGATATAAGGGAAACCCTAACGATAGTGCTGAAAAAATTAGGCTTCCACCCCTGTATGAGAAAATCGGCCATCCCCCTTATAATAGTATGTAGAATGAAATGTTTTTTTTAATATGGAAGATTTTATCTCATGAGTTAGGGGAAAACCCCAATTGCCGTCCATGATCCAATTGCTGTTTACTTCTTGTTCACCTGACCCCCCAATAACCATTTACATTTTAGTCATTACATTGTTTTAATTATGCCAATAAAAATTTACAAATTACATCAATATATGTTCACTTGCTGAATGTGTAGTTGACCAAAAAAAAGTAAAACACATTTAAAATTATTAAAAATACCTTTTTAACTATTGAAAACACCTTAAATTTTTGTGGGTTTTTATTGGTTGTTTAATGAACGGTACTAGCGAGTGGTAAAGATGTAGGGGATGGAGATTTAAAAGCACCCTTTTCTAGCACCTTTCGCTTTACGGGTTCCACAAGGTGCGTTTTAAATACCCAGAAGCCAATTTTTTCTTTTTAAGGTCCTAACTCGCTTACGAAAAAGTCCAAAAAAAAAAAATTTGAAATCGGACCTATTTTTCACTCTGCATGAATGCACGAAGTTAGCCTTGGCGGCTACTAGTACGTTTCCCCTAGTTTTTCTCAAAGAATCTTTGAGAGTTAGGGGTATCTATTTCATCAAAGTTGTTCAATTTCATTTTATATTATTTTTTTAAAGGTTTGAATTTTGGTGAATGATATAATAATTTGGTTTTATTATTATATATTTTTAAGTTCAATTTTGATATTTCTTTTATTTATTATTTATTTTATGCTATTTTTGTATTTGTAGTGTAGAAGTGATATATATTAAACCTAAAAATTTAAATTCAAATTTTAAAAATAAGTTAATTTTCCCACATTTCAACTAATTATTATGAGTCAATTTAAACATGGAATATTTTAAATTGCACACTGTAGTATTCTCTAAAAGGGAAAACCCTAATTTATAAATACACATCCAAAATCATTAGAGTTATATTATCTATTTCATCATCATAAGAGCATGTTACTAGCATTACATAAGTAATCTAGGTGTATTACATGATACTTTTTTGTCTTCGATTATTATTTTATAAACTTGCCTTGGTAAATAAGATATAACCAAATGAGATCAATTTTAGCATAAGAAACTCCTAAATGTGTCTATCAACACCAACCCTTTCAAAAATGGGAATATTGAAACGAATAAAATTCTAACATAAAAACCAGTGAAGTTTGAATACACAAACCAAGTTTATATCTATGCATAATGTTCAAATTTGTTGTCACATAAGTGAATTGAAATAATAGATGGTGAATTTTGCAATCTTAAGGCATTTATCATATAGGACATAATTTTCTAGTATATAGTGAATCAACTAGTTACATATATCATGACCTAATCAACATTAAACTTAGAGGCAAGTACTATTATTTTATTTATTTAAATTATGTATATCTATTTTAGTAGCATAATCAATATGAGGTTAGATTTTTTTTATTTTTTTATTTTTTTATTTTTTTGTTTATCAATAAGCTATGGGGTAAGGGCCCACACCCTTTATTATAAAGAATAAATAAATACAATTACAAAGTCTTCCCACAGAGAATGAGAGGGTAGAAGAAACCAATAAGAGCCATGAGAGGACAAAGAGTCCAAAACACAAAAGATCAGCTACATAGAACTAGACAGAGACCAGGGGTTAAAACCCACACAAACATAAAGGCAAGAGCACCCAATAGAGCCATTAGGATTTTTTGTTGTTTCGAGAGAAGAGAGCATCCATGGTCCACTGGGTGCCCCCTTCGATAGCTTCCATGCCTTCCAATCGAATTTTTTCTGCGTCAGACTTCCTACCCTTCCTTCTTTTCGAGCCACAATCTGGTTTAAGCTTACTGCAAGCAGTCTGAGAGATCCCGAGTTTACGAGGCAGTTCCAAGATCAAATCATCTTCAAAACAACCATAATTGGGGTTGTCCAAATCATCCATAAAAGAATAGGTACCATCAGACTCATAGCCAATAGTGTCAGTTTCAGGAGAAGCATCGGGTAGATTATCTTAGACAACAATAACAGGAAGAGAAGAAGGTTCAAGAGGAACACCAGGATCCATTCCCGAAACTTGATTAGACACCTGAAACTTACCTTGATTCTTCCAAATGAAATCTGCTTTAGGAGTGCTAGGTTTCTTAACCCATTTTTTAAGGCTAGAAAATCTTGATCCAGCCTTGCATTGAAGAGAACAAGCCTCAACTCTATGGCCCAACTTATTGCAGCGAAAACAACAAAAGGGAAAACCTTCAAAGTTTAAAAATTGAGTACAAATGCCAAGAGAGGAGTGGATTCGGATAGCCTACGGAAGGGGTTTGGAAATGTCGACCATAGCACAAACCCGATAAAATCTATGATCAGAAGCCACCACCTCAGAATCCAACTTCACAAAAGTTCCAAAATTATTGATCAATTTGCTGATAAGGTCTTCCTTCCACAACACCAAAGGCAGATTGTAGAATTTGATCCAAATAGGAATGTTTGTTATCTTGGTTGTCGCAGGATCAAAAAAGGGAGTCCAAGGTGTAAGGAAGATACTCGAGTTCTCAAAAAACCAAGGACTGCTCTGGGACACGAAATTGCAGTCCTCAACGGTACAGAAGGTGAGCAGAAAAAAACCAAAATCCAAAGACTCAATCCCTAGCGCGGTCAGATCATTCCAAGTAGCTTTTTCCCATTCGAGGATGGAGTCAATGGAAGGGCGTCTACGCAAACAACACAGAATTAAGGAGCGATTGCCAATGTCTGCAACGACTTCATCGATGCAACCTTCAGGGAGGCAAAAATCCAAAGGATCATCAGAAAAACACACCTTTGTATCACCAAAGGAGAGAGTAATTTTTCCAGAAGGATGAACAAGTTCCTCTGTGGGGGAAGAGGACAGAACGAATGGAGAATTAGGGCATGAGAGGGAAGGATTTGCATTCTTAATCTGCTTCACACAAAATGTAGAGAAAGTGTGATAAGGATTTATCCTATTTTTGCAAGTAGCAGTAGTAGACGGATCAATAGCAGGGTTAGCCGGTCAGATCTGCTCCAAGAAGAAATTAGAATGCACATGGAAGGGGTTTGATTTATTCCTGCAATCTACGAATGAATTATGATTCCCTACCAGTGACACAGAACCCTCACTAGATGGAACCCTAGGTGAACGAGCTCCAAAAGGAAGATCAGGTGGAACTTGTGTCTCCCGGGAAGCACCAGAACGAAGGGCATAACGCTTCTTTCCTACCGCATCACCATCCCCGCCATGCCTGGAGCCCACTTGTCGTTTACCCTTCACTTTTCCCACATCGTTTCGCAGTGACTTCCCATTCGCATTTTCCCTTGGGCTGCCCTCATAGCCCTCACACATATTTTCGGCGCAGAGCTTAATTACATGTTCATATATCATACTAAAATTTGAGGGTAAGCAATCTCAAATTTTGACACGGTAGTGAGCGACCCCATGAGGTTGCACCTTGGTTGTTGGCACTACAAGCACGAAGCCCCACCATTTCACCACAAGGTCTCCCCCAATATCAATTGGTGACATAGTAGAGAGCGACCCCGTGAGGTTTGAACCTTGGTTGTTGGCACTACAGGCAAGAAGCCCCACCATTTCACCAAAGGGTCACCCCTAAAATTTGAGGGTAAGCAATCTCAATTTTTGACAAGGTAGAGAGTGACCCCATGAGGTTGAACCTTAGTTGTTGGCACTACAGGCACAAATCCCCACCATTTCACCACAGGGTCTCCCCCAATCTCAATTGTTGACACGGTAGAGAGCAACCCCATGAGGTTTAAACCTTGGTTGTTGGCACTATAGGAAAGAAGCCCCACCATTTCACCAAAGGGTCACCCAATATAAGGTTAGATTATTATTTGTATGGATTTTTATTTTTTTCATATGATAATTTATGTGAGATATATTAGTTTCCCTTGCACCTATCAAGATAATCATAATACAATACTTTCACTTTGTAGAGGACCGAAACACCATACACCTAGTATTTAGGGTAGATTAATTAAATAATGATAAACAATATTTTATTTTTGAATTTAGAGTTGAGTTTAAAGTGTATTCAATTTCAAAAATTAAAAAAAATAATAATAAAATGAATAAAATAGTTGTGTACATTGATGTTGGAGAGAGCGATATTGATTTGAATGAGATAAATATTTGATATCTAGAATTTGAGACTAGATATAAAGATAGATGACTTAGATGAAAGTGCGCTTTAAAATCTAGAATTCTATGAAGACCTAGATCAAGGCTATTCATAATAGCCTGAACCTCTAAAGCATGACCCTAAATCTAGAATTATGACCTTCAAATTTTGATAAAGTATGGTTTCAATATTTGTTGAGATTGCTTACTTGTACCTATAATTGAAAACGGAAAATATGGCAATGTTATGGAACACCATTGAAACTTGTTATGTTAGGAACAAGAAGCTAACTAGCTTCTCTCATGTGCCTTAGTTAAGACCTATTAATCAATTCAATAATTTTGTAAAAGTTGGAAGACATGATAATCAATCTTTGCAACAAATATGTGAGTACTAACAATGTAAGAGTACAATTATGTTGAGTTCTTGAGATAATGATGCAATGGATCCTAGATTGGTGGAGCTAGTGTAAGAGCTATGGTTTTGGCATTTTTTGATATGAGAGCTAATGTGACTAAGATTACTAATGTAAAAGACAAGGTATTTAAAAAGGTGAGATTGTTGAGTGCATTGTGGAAGGTGTTGTATACCTTGCATTTTATAAATTTTTGGTTTATCTCGAAATGGGACACCACACTTTAGGTCAAGAAATATCTTCCCTAAGGGTTTTTTGTATGTAATATTGGGAAACTACATTCAATAAACGAGGAGGCTCACATGAAGACATTCCATATTGACCTTAAAAATTAAATTAAGGGTCATGTGAGTTTTATCTCTTGAATGTTATTATGACTCTTCGATCTAGAGTCAAACTTAGGCACTCACCTTGGAAATATCTAATTGTACATACATAATGATTAGAAAACTTAGTAAGTTTTCTTGTTGATATTTTTTATATATAGAGTGCTTGGGATGGGATAATTAGGTGGTGAAGTGGAAAAAAGATAGGGTTATGGTGTCATGTCTCCTTTGTGGCTAGAGAGCATTAATCTCTTATTTCTTTTAGTTGTGATGTTGTATTATGGCTATGGATGTAAGGTTGTGATACTAATATATTTTTCACATGTTGAAGATTCAATAAATCATGTTTTGGAGATTGACAATCTTCTCTTCAAGTCTAATAAAGTATTGATACTCAATATTATATTGTAATGGATTTGTTGCCAGTAATACATTAGGTGTGCTTTAGAGATTGATTTTTTTCTAAATAGATTTTTTCAAGCTATATCTTGTGTTATGTGTTTATTTTTCTATTACAATGATTTTATTGTAAATTTTATCTTGCAATTATTCCTTTCTTTTAGATTAATATGATTTCCTATTATTAGTATCAACATCAACTTATTGACAGTCAATACTTGTGTCAAATCCCCTACATTTGATATTAAGGGTGGTTTTAACTCAATTTCAATCCATGAGTGGAAGGGTTGTTTTAGTTGGATATGTTGGGTCCCAAAATCACTACTCACACTCCTAGAGGAATTAATCCACTTCAAGCTAAGGAATTTTTTTTTTGAAGGGGGGGTCAATAAACTCATCAACATAATATGAGTGATTAAAGGCTAATTGCTCTCTCCTTCACCTTGGGTTTAGTTGGACCTAAGAGGGTATTTCTAGAGGTAAAATTTGATGATATTTAATCACCACTAAAAATAGACAAACTAAAATAACTACAATAGTATACAATGTACCAAAAATTGTCACTCTACCAAGGACTAATGTATATTACAAATATAACCTATATTAAGTTGATGAAGACATCATTGCATGTGTAACTACACCTGATGTAAGTATGCAAGACATGATTCTCTTAAAGTAAAAGCTTTCATTCTTGCTAAAAATGTTTCCCTAGATTAATCACTAAATCATGACATCCATATAAACTAATGTTCTTACTCCTAAACTATTTGTCAAAGATATTTTCTTTCTGAGAATATGGAGGGTCATAATTTTTGGGACTAATGCCTTGTTTGTGGGTTACACAATCATAATCAACCAAGAATAACAACACATCAAAATAGAAATAGAGGTATGACATCAAACAACCCTAGAAATCTATTTGTAATAAGGAAAAAGACCATTATAAATAAGTCTACAATGAATTAAAGTGTTGTGATATATATCAAATTCTTGTTATAATTATACAAATAAATGTGGCAAGAGAAAACCCTAAGCTAGAATGTGCGGTGTAGATAATTGTAGTCCCTTGTAGGTGATAGTACTTGATTTCATGATTAGTTTGGACCTATTTTAGTGACCTTACATTTATGAATTTTCACCCTTCCTAAATAGGCCCTAATTCACTTTATTATACAGATCCCAAGGCCTATTTTTATCATTTTACAACATTGAAACACACATTGAATAAATGCATTCAAACATTAAGCTACCTTGGATCATGTGTATCATGGACTTATAAGCTAGGACCCATTCACCCATGGGAAAATGGGTCCCCTTTAAGTGCCAAGACCCATTTTAAAATATGTTTCTAGCAACATTTTAAGGTCTCAAATTCAAATTGTAAATGTCATCTATTAGGATCTAATATTTGGGAAATTAGAGAAATTCTTATAAAAGTAATATTTTCACCATTTCAAACTAGATCAAGAAGATATGAAAAAGAGACAAGATTCAAGCAAGGAAAATTCAAAGTCTTGGAGCATCATTGTTTGTAATTGTAGGTCTTCAAGCCCATTTGCAAGTTTTGATCAAGCTTTTATCACATTCAATTGAAGGTTGATGCCAATAGAAGGACATGATGGATTCTAGGCATGGGAGATGCATTTGGTCATTTCCTTTAACCTAATGAATTGCTTCCTAGTGTTATAATATTCAAGCTTCATTCTACTAGCAACCTACAATAAGGTATCATTGTGTTTCAAATTTATTTGGGGTGTTTTGACTTTAGATCCCTAAGTGAATCTTTTCATTATCATATAAGAATCACTCTAGTGCACTTGAGTAGGGTTTCTTTGCATTTTAGCTCATAACAACCTTAGATACACTTAAGGTTAGGGCACATACACTATCATTTATTAGATCTTTGTATTTTATCAAGGTTTAATTACCAAACTTGGGGTTTGACCAAGGAAAACCCCCATATGTAAACAAACAAACATTTTTTGTTGATTTATTATGGGTTGGGATCTGAAGAAGAAGATTTGTAGGTACAAGAATATAGTGTAAATAGAGGGCTATAACTTTAGTTTTTGTAGTTTTGGAAAGGACTACAAGGACCTATTTTCCCAAGGTTGTATTAGTCCCTTACTAGGTCTCAAAAATAGCTTTTGGTGATGGGTGCATGCCATCATACCCTTCTTAGATATGCCTACAAATTGTCATGTTCATTTTTGTACATTTGAGAATCTACATTTTAGGTATTAGGTCTTATTGTTCATTGATTTTGAACATTTCAAATCATTTTAATTTGGTTAAATAGATCGGTCCTATTGTCTTAAGGAATGTGATCTAGGTCTGATTGGCTCACCATTGAAGTTAAAAGTCAATCATTACACCTTGTGATCTCTTTCCTAATGAAAATCGTAGGGAAAGGCACCTATTGAGATTCCTAGGTTTTATAATCAACACATAAAAATTTGGGGATCACTTTCCCTCCATTTTATTTTGGTGAACCTAACATTCTTGCATCATATTTTTATGATTTGGAGATCCTTGAAACCCTAGATCTAAATTTTGCATTATCTTGTTTTGCATTACATTTAGGGTTACATATTGCATATTTGCATCATTCAAAACCATAAAAATCCAAAAAAAATGCATACATTCTACATAATAGCTTGCATTAAGGTTTATTTCAATCATTTAGATTAAAATTACTATCAAAATTGCATTCAAAAAATTGTCATACGATTACATTTATATTTCATCAGAATTCTAGAAAAAAACTATCATTGTAGGATCACTTTACAATCAAAAACAACAAACATAAATAGTAACTTAGAAGCTCAACATTTCATTTTCTAGAACCTTGAGCAAAGACTTATTCACCCAGGGGTGAATAAGTCCTTGTACATGTGTCTTGACAAGTTTCTATATGCATTTTTGTATCTGTGTTTGCTTTTTATTTTTGTTGGTAAATATGTGTTTTGAATTTTTGGAATAGTACTTTTGTATATTAAAGAGAATTATCCTTTTGCTTAAAATTTTGGAAAAAGTTGCAAAATCTTTACTTTTCAATAATTGATAGCTTCATATATGTAGGCACTTGTTTTTATTTTATGAATCATTGCATAGTTTGGATAGATTAGTTTTCATTTTGCAAATAGTTGAAACCATAGTATATCCTAAAACATTTAACAAAAAGCATAAAAAGTAAATGGTTAACCTTGAAGAAAGCATAGTCATCTGATCATGTCAGATCTCTTTCTACAAGTTCATCTATCCCTCAAGCTCTTTAATAGTGATTATTTTGACATGTTAAATGAAGCCCTTAAGGATTTCATCTTCACCAAGATCATCCACTAAGGCTTGTCATACCAAAACACGACAAAGAGTAGTCAATACAATCACACCTCAACTTATCATCCACCCACCTTCACAACAACCGTAAAATCAAACTAAACCTATGCTTATCATAGGACCACCTCAAAACAAACCAAAAACTCTAGGATATATCTTAAATTTTACAAGGCAACTCACTAGTAACAATGTTTTGTAACAACCAAGTTATTATATTGTTGCTCATTGTGATTGTAGTCATAGTATGAGCTAAATACACCAGATCCAAATGAATTTAAGCTATATTTAACTAAGCTAAAATCCCAATGAAATGTTCAAAAGCTTCAAACCAAACAACCATTAAACTAAGCATGAAATAAACCATAAAAGCATAAAGAAAACCTAATCTAAAACTCCAAACCTCATCCCATTGGGGGATTGGTGTCATATTGATATGGAATGATGACCCTTTCCCAATCCCTTGGATAAAATGAGCATCTATTTGAACTCCATTGATGGAATGCTAAGCTAATATTGATCAAACTATGTTGAAGATGGATGAAAAATCTCAATAAAGGATGCAAGGATGAATAAAGATAGTATTCAAATGTGCAGCATAACTTTGCTTTGATGGAAGTGGATCCATTTCCTTCCAAAATGTGAGGTATTTATAGGAGAAAATGGTGAATCAAGGGTCAATATTGATTTGATCAATCAATGGTCAAGATGTAATCAGAGGTGAAGACATGGATCAAGGATTCTCATCAATGGATGAGAATGCAAGATCACATGGATCAAAGAGTCAATCAATGGCTCGCAGTGATTCAAACAAACACACTTTCAAAGTTGTTAGAAATTTTATTATAGAGTTTGTTAGGAAAGAATATTCCATTTTTGGAGCTCAAATGGGAGAATATTCTAAGGGAATATTCCCATGCAAGTAGATGGACGAGGGAAAATTAGTAATTAGTTAATTAAACAAAGTTTTAATTGTGCGAGTTGAGTGAATTTAGGATTATCATTAAATAATTAATTTATTTAATGAAAATAGGTTCAAATGACATTTAATTAAATAATTAAGATTATTTAATGAAATGAGAGGACATAAGGGGGTTTAAATTAAATAACTTGCATTATCTAATTAAACAAGATGAAATTTTAGTGTGAAAGGGGGTGAATTAACCTACTGAAATTAATTTTATTAATAGATGAAAATGATGCATTTAATTAAATAACTAGGCTTATTCCATTAAACAGTCCAAAAGAAGGTGAATTTTAGGACAAAACAATGTTAATGACTAGATTCAAGTGTGTAATATCATTCAAGACAAGTTTAAGTGTCTAAATTTTTTCCCTCTTTGAAGTGAGGTACCTATTGCATTGGTTCAAAGACTAGCACTTTTCAGATTAATGTTGTTGCTTAGATCAAAAATTTAGACAATCTTAATTTTTTTGGATGCCCCACTATTACCCTAGTGAAAGGGATTAAGCTGGTACCCTGACCCCTTGAGAGATTGGACGAAAATTTGAAATTTCGGGTCGATGTCACGACAAAGGTTCAACATTGATTCAGGTGTTGAAATAGGTGTTGAGATGCAAATAAAAGCTCGTAAATACAAAAATGTCTCAAAATATGCCCCATAGCTTAGAGATTGGCAAAACAGGATCAAAACCCTAGTTTTCCCCTTAAATTAGGGAAAAAAACCCTAATTTACAAGCATAAATATAGGTTAAAGGGTCACTTTCAATTCATTTGCACTCTTGTCTTCTAGCGAATTGTTGCACTTTTTCTCTGACACCTTGGTGATATGGCTCGATGTGTGCTTCCTACGCACCTTGCAAAGGGAGTTTGAGAGTATTGACAACCTCTAGATGTAGGACCTCGGGTATGTGTCTCAAAACGTTCCTCATTGTTTGCATTTGTATTGCATTTATTAGGGTTTGAATGAGGTCCTTCCAGAGTGTCACTATATCACAATACTTTTGAAGTGGTTGGCAACACATTTGTAATTACAATGATGCACTTGCAAAATTGTGATGTGTCCTAGGATTTAGATGTAGAGTCGCTATTGAATTAGGGTGACACATGTACAAAATAGCAATGTGTCAAGTGTTTTAGGTCCAATGACGCTATTTAAAAATAGTGACACACTTACTTTAGAGTGACACGCCGAGGATTTTGGCTAAAGTGAGGCACCTAAATGTCAATTCGCTATTGAAATATAGTGGTTGACGTGCCACAAAATGGTGATGCTATTGCAAAAGGATAAAGCAATGCTATTGAAAATAGCTCAACACTATTACAGTTTTAAGACTTGGAAATTTATATTTTAATTAGTTTTAGCCAAATTGACACTATTTGCTTCATGCATGTAGGAGGACATTCAACCTCTTATGTCCCTAGAGCATCGACTTGGCATTCTTGCGAGGGTAGAGAATTTTGATGTCGAGCAATAGGAGTTCCTCAGAGTCATCAATTTTGGATTTATTATGTACATGTTGGAGGTTCAAATTCACTTATCCATGATGACAACATTGGTGTAGTGTTGGCATAGTGAGACATCTTCATTCCACCTCCTAACTGGTGAGGCTACCACATTGGAGGATGTATGGCAGATTTTGTGGCTTCCCATTCATGAGGAGCAAATTATCTATGACACAGTTACCAAGATGGATGCATGCTTTCAAATCCTATGGATGGATGATATCCTTTTAGTGAGCTCTTAGATTGACTTGGAGCAATTCTGATGATAGGTGTCATCTACTTCAGGTTAGTTATAGGTACCTTGATCTCTGGTTTGATTACCCCAAATTGATGGGGTAGAGGTTTCAGTCTAGGTTGGGGACTAGCGTGGCACAACATGCTATACAAGATGACTTAGTATGCATGGGGTCTTGTTATGCTCATATCTTTGTACCATGATATGCATCAAGCTATGTACTACTAGGGGAGGAGAGTAGAGGCTAGGGTCACTTTACTACACATATGGGCATGGGAGCACATTGCTATGTTGAGACCCATTGTTGCATTAGAAGGCATTGATCTAGACAAGCCCATTGTATACAAATATCAAGCAGCCATGACCTTGTAGCACACAAGGTCGACAAAGATCCCATATTAGAGGAGAGTGATAGATGACATGACCATATTTTGGTGGAGTCCATGGCTTCAATCACCACCATGGTATGATGATCACCAATAGTTGTTCTTTGCTAAGAAAACCTGATTCATCTAGGGTCAGGAGCACACGATGATAGAACGGTATCTACCAGACCATGTAGCTTGACAGTTTAGGGAGACACGAGATGTACCCCCAAATAACTATACACCAGTATTTTCCAAGACTATTAGAGAGGTTTAGTGGGGATTGTCATTCAGCCGTAGGTAACTATTGATGACTTTCAACAGCTTGTGGCTCAGCCTTGGGTATATGATGGAGGACAACATGATGTGAGGACTACCCCAACTTACAATGCATGGTGGGTGTCTCCCACATGCTTGGAAAATCTGGCTAAAGGATATCCATGGGGTAGACCTAGAGGTCGGGGTGCAAGTAGAGGATGACAATAGGGTGATTAGTAGCCCCCTGTGATTAGGGTCATCAAGACCAGGGTCATTAGGACCAAGGTCATTAGGATTAGGGTCATGAGGACTAGGTAGTTAGATAGGTACTAGGGCCACCTCCACCACCACCACTACATCAACAACACCAACATCCACAATCATAATAGTCAGGGTAGGATCCCCATGATATGTAGATTTAGGTCCTTATGTTTGAGAGAGATTGGTTGTGGCAACAATTATAGATCATGACAATTGAAAGGGATTATGCGTGATAGTTGCGATAGCAACTAGATCTTTAGTTGGTGTAGGAGACTAGACAGTGGCAATAGTTAGAGGTTGTTGCAGTAGCAACATAGGGGCAAGTGGTGTCTGCATGCATGTACAAAGATGATGTATTAGAGGAAACATATTATAGGACACTCTACCGTAGGGATGTCCCTTGAGAGCAACGACAACCAAACTACTCTCAGAGGAGTAGGACCGTTCCTAGGGGTTCAGGTGGTGAGCCATCAAATAGATACCCTAGAGAGGGTAGTCATAGATAGCCACCTAGTGCTCATTAGGACCAGCCTCGACATGATGATTGGTAGAGCAGGAGATAGCCCATGTTGCTCTTTTGTAGACACATTTTTGATAAACAACTTGATTTGTACATGCATACACATTAATTGGCTCATTTTTGATAGCCTCTTGTATATGTACTTTTGATGATACTTACACATTGACTCTAACATTTTGTACCATGATATTCTGATTTTGATGATATATAAGAGATGGCCTGATTTGGTTATGATATGATGTTCTAATATTTTGATGTGATTTGATGTTTCTTTTATTTCATGCGTTCAGATCATGTATGGATGCAAATGTTGATGTTATGGATGCATTTCTTTATTTATGTCTTATGATATGATATGATATATGATGTGATGCTTATATGATATGCGATGTATGATATATGTGATGGATGCAAATGGAATGGATGTTTTATTCACTTTTTCAGTATCTTTCTATGACATGCTA